>PVJX010027626.1:0-24672 GCA_004027295.1 Dolichotis patagonum | reverse complement strand
TCAGAGGAAAATTTATTGCACTGAGTTTCCACATCAGGAAGACAGAACGAACATAAATAAACAACCTGATGCTACAACTCAAACATCTAGAAAAAGAAGAGCAAGCCGAGCCCAAAGCCAAAAGAAGGGAGGATCAGATCAGATAAAGATCAGAGCAGAAATTAATGCAATAGAGACTAAGAAAACAATACAAAGAATCAATGAATCAAAGAGTTGGTTCTTTGAAAGAATAAATAAAATTGATAAGCCCCTAGCCAATCTTATTTTAAAAAGGAAAGAAAAAAACTCAAATTCATGTAATAAGTAATGGAAAAGGTGAAATTACTACTGAATCTGGAAATACAGAAGATCATCAAAACCTATTTTGAAAACCTCTACTCTCATAGAGAGTATCTTCGATAACACAGAAGAAATAGACAGATTTCTAGATATATATGAACTACCAAAGCTGGATCAGGAAGATGTAAAACTGCTGAATAACCCAATTTCTATTAATGAAATTGAAAATGTAGTTAAGTCCTTGCCAACAAAGAAGAGCCCAGGCCCAGATGGATTTACTGCAGAATTCTACAAGAAATACAAAGAAGACTTAATTCCAACACTCCTCAAACTCTTCAATGAAATTGAAAGGGAAACAATTCTCCCTAACTCATTCCTGGAATCAAACATTACTCTAATACCTGAGAAAGACCCAACCCAAAAAGAGAACTACAGGCCAATCTCCCTAATGAACAGAGATGCAAAAATTCTCAATAAAATATTGGCAAATAAGATGCAGCAAGTCATCAAGATTATACACGACGACCATGTGGGATTCATCCCAGGAATGCAGGGATGGTTCAACATATGTAAATCAATAAATTTAATCCACCATATCAATAGAGCCAAAAGTAAGAACCACATGATCATCTCTGTAGATGCATAAAAAGCTTTTAATAAGGTTCAACACTCATTCATGATAAGAACCTTATAGAGAATTGGAATAGATGGTCTTTACCTCAATATGATAAAGGCCATCTATGACAAACCAACAGCCAGCATCATATTAAATGGGCAAAGACTGAAAGCCCTTACCTTAAAATCAGGCACAAGACAACACACTGCTATCTTATCACTATTCAACATAGTACTGGAAATACTAGCCAGAGCAATAAGACAGGAAAGAGAAATAAAAGGAGTAAAGATAGGAAAAGAGGAAGTTAAGTTACCATTATTTGCAGGTGACATGATACTTTACATAGAAGACCCCCAAAACTCCATTGAAAGACTCCTAGATGTAATAAATAAATTCAGCAATGTAGCTGGATACAAAGTCAATACTCAAAAATCAATAGCATTCCTATACACTAACAACAAAATCACTGAGAGAGAAATAAGCCACATCCTTCACACTAGCATCCAAAGAAATGAAATACTTAGGAATTAATCTCATGAAAGAAGTAAAAGACCTATAGAGCCAAAATTATAATACCCTGAAAGAGGAAATCAAAGAGGACCTCAGAAAATGGAAGGATATCCCTTGTTCATGGATAGGAAGAATAAACATTGTGAAAATAGCCATTGTCCCAAAATTATTATACAGATTCAATGCAATCCCAATCAAAATACCACTAACATACCTCATATATCTAGAGAAATCACTCCTAAAATTCATCTGGAACCAGAAGAGACCTACAATAGCAAAGGCAATTCTAAGCAGCAAAGGCAGGGCAGGAGTCACAATCCCTGACTTGAAGATATACTACAAAGCTACTGTAATAAAATCAACATGGTGCTGGAATAAACACAGATCTGAAGATCAATGGAATAGATTGGAAGATACAACCACAACCACAAACACACTCAACCACCTTATCTTTGATAAAGGGGCCAAACATGCTCACTGGAAGAATGACAGTCTCTTTAACAAATGGTGCTGGAAAAATTGGCTCTCCATAAGCAGATGACTAAAACTAGACCCATGCCTATCACCATGTACTAAACTAAAATCTAAATGGATCAAAGATCTAAATATTAAAACAGAAACACTAAATCTGTTGGAAGACAAAGTAAGTAAAAATCTTGAAGATATAGGGGTAGGTAGAGAATTCATGAACAAGAATCAAACCACACAGGAAATACTTCCCACAATCAATAACTGGGACCACATCTTATTAAAGAGTTTCTGCATGTTGAAAGAGATTTCCAGCAGAGTGAAAAGAAAACCCACAAATTGGGAAAAAATCTTAGTGAACTATCCCTCTGACAAAGGACTTCTGTCTAGAACTTATAAAGAATTAAAAAAATCAGACCCTCAAAATTCAAAGACCCAATCCAAAAATGGGCATCTGAAATGAATGCACAGTTCTCAGATGAAGAAATACAAATGGCAAATAAATACATGAAAAAATGTTCATCATCATTAATCATTAGAGAAATGCAAATTAAAACCACACTGAGGTTCCATCTCACTCCAGAAAGAATGGCCAGGATAAAAAAAACTACCAACCACAAATGCTGGAGAGGCTATGGGGAGAAAGGAACTCTTCTGCACTGTTGGTGGGAGTGTAGACTGGTGTAACCACTGTGGAGGTCAGTCTGGAGATTCCTCAAAAAGCTGGGATTGAAGGTTCCATTTGACCCAGCTATTCCACGTCTAAGCATATTCCCAGAAGAACTGAAAACATCATACTATAGTGATATATGTGCACCCATGTTTACAGTAGCACAATTTGTAATAGCCAGATCTTGGAAACTACTTAAGCGCCCATCAACTGAGGAATGGATAAAAAATGTTGTGGTATTTTATACAATGGAGTACTACTCAGCTATAAAGAATGATCACATTGAGATATTTATGAATAAATGGACACAACTTGAGACCATACTCATAAGCAAAATAAACCAGACTCACATGTGTAAATACCATACAGTCTCCCTAATATGAGAATTGGTAAGAGTATATAAGATTTTATGGTAATCATGACTCCCCATTACATAGCTTTGAAGCCTTTTAATGTTTTCATTCATCAGTTTAAATGGTTTTATTCTGTTTTGTTTGACTTTATTATGCGTGATAGTAGGAACAGCTGTTTTGAAGAAAACAAAACATTATGGCAGCCATTGCTGATTTACTATCGTCTTGCTTAGAAGTCCTACCATGCTTCTATTCTTCTATTACCATTGGTTCTATCATGTTGTGTCTTATTGGGATTTTAATAAATGTGATAGTATAAACAAATTTTTATTGAAAATGAGATATTATAGTAGCCATAGATCATTCTCTGTTTTCAGTTCTGAATGTCCTGTAATTCTTTCATTCTTCTGAATGTTTTATACTATTTTGTTATGTTTGATATTATTGTATTTGAAACTATGCTCAACTAAAGCAGAGAAAGAAATATTATGATAGCTACTGTTAATGTCCAGTTGTCTTATTGTAAAGTGCTGTGCTGCTTATTTTGTTCTGTTCTGATCTGCTTTGTTCTGTCCTTTTTTGTTTTATTCTCTTTAAAATAAAAAAAATTTTTAAAGAAAATAAAAATACCACATCTTTTTATCCAGTCCTCGGTTGATGGGCATTTGGACTGTTTACAAGATTTAGCTATTATAAATTATGCTACTATAAACATGGGTGCACATATATTGCTGTGATGTGATGTTTTTAATTCTTGTGGGAAAATACCCAGAAGGGGAATAGCTGGGGTGAATGGAACCTGTAATTGTAGTCTTTTGTGGAATGTCCACACTGCTTTCCACAGTGGTTGCACCAGTTTACACTCCCACCAATAGCCCCTCCAGCATTTGTTATTGATTAATTTCTTAATAGTAGCCATTCTCTCTGGAGTCAAATGGAATCTCAGTGTTATTTTAGTTTGTATCTCTCAAATGACTAATGATGTTGAACATTTTTTCATATGTTTATTTGCCATTTGTACTTCTTCATCTAAGAAGTATGTGTTCATCTGAGATGCCCATTTTTGGATTGGGCCTGTGAATTTGAAGGCCTGATTTTTTGTTTTGTTGCAGCGCTGGGAATTGAACCTAGGACCACGCAAATGCTAAGCAAGTGACTTTCCACTGAACCCCGTCTCCAGCTGAGCCCCACAGTTTTCATCCCATTTGCTCATTCATTATCACAAACCTCTTGCATATTAAACTTTATCATCCCTCTCACATACAAAATGCAACTATTTTTATTTAATCAAGATAAAAACAACAAATTTGATTTTATTTCCAGTTGCCTATAACAGAACCCATTCCCTTCTAATTTATGCAGTATGATTTATCAAAGCCTCTACCAGAAACCTAAATGCCTCTATTCTTACATAACTTCTTTTTCTCAGTATTGTTCTAAGGTAAAAGTGAAACAAGTATAAGTCATGATGCCAACCACACAAAATGTCCTCTGCTTATTCCATAAAAGATCATCGCTAGGTAGTGTCTACCTCAGAGATGAAGATAAACGCAAGCAGTGTGCTGTGAAGGCACATGGTGGTAACATTTTAAACGTTACTTTCTTTTTTTGTCTTCTTCACTAGATGATGCTCTTATTTTCTAGTTGCTCCTATCGTCTCACATTTCCTCCACATCCATTTTCAGAACAACTGAGTGAAAGAGGAACCCGTGACCTAGCCCCAAACTGCTGGGCACATCTGCTTGTCAGTTGGGTTCTACAGAGACAACAAAAATTAACTTACTGAAATTCCTCAGTTGGTGCTAAGTCAAGGAAACATTAACTGCTCCTTAAATTTTCATTTTTCCTTAGGCCTTGGACTGCAAGCTCTCCATGCAAAGTACTGGGACAAAGAAGGCTTGGACGCTTAGGCAAAGCAGCTGGTGCTCCCTGCGAGCGCCCACTTCCCGACTCTGTTCCTCTCCCTGGTGATGTCTCTGGGTCTCTCAAGCTGACACCCACATTCTTGTAGTTTATATTGCTTGATTTTGCCTTAAAATGGTTTCAAAAGCTTTGGCAATAGATTGCTGCCATATTTAGTTGGAAACGAAGTGACTCCTTAAACACACAAATGTAGCTATTATACCTAACTTAACAGGGAGAAAAATCTTCAACCACAGAGAGAACCCTAAATGGATGATTTCAGACCCATTTAGGGTTCAGATCAGTTTGCCTCTTCTCCCACAAAATCTCTGGTATCATAATCTGTCAGTGGATCTAACTGCAGCTTCTTCGAACCAGTTTGGCAATTCCAAATTCCTTGATAATCACACCACACACATTCTTGAGCATTAGCCAGCAAAGCTGGTAGTTAGACAGGGACCATTGTACTGCTTGAGAAATAGTCAAAATTAGCATCTAAAATTATGGCCTAAGCTAAACATGCATATTTAAAGAATTAGGATAACAATTAAAAGAATAAAACAGAATAGACTATGGATGGAAATGCACTTTAAGTCAACAGAAAAGTAAAAGGGAGAAGATGAAACAGAAAAGTATAAAAATCAGAAAAAAAAGTTACAAATTATAGCAGAAATGAAACCTAATATAATCTATTGTAGATTTGCAATGAATAGTAAATGTGTAAACAGGTATAACCCTCACTAAATTAAAAGGTTCTCTGGGTAATATATACACATTTATGTTGTTCATAAGAAGCGGAACAAAACCAGAACTGAGTAAATACCAGAAAAAACTTATATAAGTACCAGAAAAAACTCAAGAGTCTAGGCAAAATGTATTACTACAGTGAATAAGAGTTATTCAATATTTTTTTAAAAACTTAACTTATTTGGACCATATAATCCTCCTGCATTTGTGCTCATCTGATATCAAAGCTCCCATATCCAGCATTTTTAGAACAAGAGAAATTCACAAATGTTCTGTCATAGAGGAAATTTCAAGATGCCACTCCAGAAATTGACAGATTGTATTGGCAAATATATCAGCAAAGATACACAGGAATCCACAACAGTTAAAAAAAAATAGAACATAAGTGACATCTCTAAGATAGATTTCCAAAAACCGCAGATTATAACTTATTGATGAAAAGTTTATAAAACTTTACCTAATATTAGCCTACCAATAAAGCCTTTATGAACAAGCTTTAAAAAGTAATTCTTATTCACATGTCCTTTCCAAAATCCAATGCAATATATATGCTTAATTTTTTTCTGAATCATGGGAGTTTAAGTGAACATATGTCTTGACCATAGATTTCAATATATTCTTAAGAAAAGCAGTATTCCCTTTCATTATTACAGTTCAATTATCAATTTCTACAATTTATATTAGCACAGTGGCTTTTCTAATCTAATGCATAAATTCCAGTTTTATCAGCTGCCCTAGTGATGCTTGTTATGAAATAATTGTTCCTTCCAGTCTAGTATCAGGTGTGGTACTCAGCTGTCATTTACATTCAGCTCTCTTTAATCAAGGACATTTTCAGACTTCCATAGAGGTTCTTTATCTTTTATGACATTAGTAAAGTGTGGAAAACAAAGTTATCATATTTTTTTCATTGACTGCTCCTAATTTGGTACCAGTCTGGTATCTTATTATGAGATGGGGTTGCACCAGAATTCTTCACAGGTGATGCTACACAGTACTTCTCAATATATTACACATCAAGACCCATCCATCTGAGTCTGCTAGACAATGCAGGTTGCCTAGAGAAGGCATTGCCCATGTAATTCACTATATAATTACTTATTTTTTCCTTTGCAACTAATAAACAACCCACTTAGTATCAACAGTGATGTTTCCTGAGCCAATCCTTGCTACAACTGCCAAGTGATGAATTTTCCATCTCCCACACTCTTTTCCCATTTACCAGTAGACCCTCAATGTCCTGCTACAAGCAACTTTCCCCTTTCCTCCAATTATTTATGTACCTGTTTGCTATATGTTTGGATTCATTCACTTACTTTTCCAGTGGCTTATAACTTAGTACTCAAGTAGCCCCAAAGTTGGCCGGTAGGAGTCATGCTGACTCCTGTCTTTACAATATACTTTTTTACATTTTATTCTTTGAGTACCTCCATATTTTTTGACTTAAAAAGATGTTCCAGGGCCATCTTGTACCTCTTGAATTACAATCCCAGAATCATCCTTCCCCTGAACACTTCTAGTTTTTCTAAGTGTAGGATGGATTCAGAGGTCAAGATCTGGTACCAAGTGCCAGGTGTCTTTGTTTCTTGATCCTTCCAGTGGATGGATTTGAGACATGTATACACACATATACCTATATGCAAATAAACATGCACATATGCATTATACACATACACACATACACATATAAATGTATCTCTTCTTGCCTCCCCTCACTGCATTTCTAAGTCTATTGTTTCCAGTGGGGGAACTCTTGCTCCCTCAGATTCAATTCACTTCACCATCGTTAGATATTTTTTGGCCTGGTTGAGAGACATGGACAGACGTAAGAAAAAGCCTTCAAGGCCAGCCCGGGAGAGCTACAAAGACCTTCAAATGGGAAGCTGGGGCATGGTTTTTATGGAGTGAGGCTGGGGGTGGAGACTGGATTGTGGTGTCTGAAGAGGACTGGAAGATCTTTGGTGCATGCATGATAAAAGAGAAGGAAGTGTACTTGGAGGGTAGAAGAACACGGAAGTTAGAGTCAGAGGTACACGCTGCCATGTTGGGCAGGAGCCACATTAAGTCTGGCAGAGTCCCACATGAGAGGAACCCTCAATCATGGATGGTACAACATGAGCTATTGATTTTGTTGTTAATTTTAACACTTTTGCTGAATTCTTTTATTGCTTAGGTTTCTCATTCATTTCCACTGGTTAAAAAGGTATTTTGATATGCTATTTGAAAATACAGGGGTTTTTTCTCTGTCTTTTGAGCTGTCACACCCGCATTGCTTTCCTTCATCTAATTTCACTGGTCAGTAATTCCATAATAAAGTTAAATGTAATAGAAAGATTGGGATTCCTGGGTTTGCCCTTGATCTTGCTATTACCATAGCCCTTCCTCTCCTGCTGTTATCATGTACCTGCTATATTGTTTTTGCTCATCCCTTTATTTTTAGTAATTTTGAAACATTGTTTCAAGTTTGATTCCTCTATTAAGCATAGGGCTTGGTTTTGCTTTATTAGCCAATTTTAGAATTTCTTTCATTGTTAGGCAAGTTCAGCCCATCTATGACTATTAATCTACGTTTAAAATATTTTGGGGTTACAGGGTTACAGACAAGGGAAAGGACATGTCTATTTCTTTTGTTTGTTCATTCATTTTGTTTTTCGAGACAGGGTCTTGCTTTGTAACTCATTGTATAATCCAGGCTGGCCTCAAACTCATGGCGCTCCTCCTGCGTCAGCCTCCTGGGTGCTGGGACTGCAGGTGTGCACAACCATGCCTGGCCTAGCCTCATTGTTTTTGAATGACTTCCAAGTGGTGAAAGAGCCAAACACAGCTTTACTCTCTCTTATTAAAACCAAAAGTCTCATTTCTATTCCATTATTTTATGCTTTGCTCTTTTAAAGTAGTATTACCTCAGAATGGTTTTGTTTCCTCAAAGACAGAATTTTTATTAAAAAAAAATGCCTTTACTCCTGGTTTCACCAATAAAACCGTATCATGTTCATACCACTGCAGAAATTTATCTAGAAGTTGTTTGTTTTTTTTTTTTTCGTTAGGGCTTTGTTAGTGGCCAAAGGAAATAAATTACATAAAACTAAGTACTGTTTCCTCATTTAATTCTGACCTGACATTTGCTTAGGTTTGGATAACAAATCACACAAAGTTGTTATATCTTGTGTGTTTCCAAGAATCAATAAATCAATAGAACTGTAAATTATGAATAGTAGGCACTAGAGAAAATTCAATGTTATAGATAAGCAAATATTTTTGAAGAAGATAAGAGCCCAAACTAAATATTAAAAGACTAAAAATAACAAGTGGAAGTTGAAGAAGGGTATGGCTCAAGAAGACCAACTTGAGAAATGAGAAAGAAGCCTGGAAATGAAAGTAGAAAATTAATATTTCAGTCCTTTAAGGATACCTTGCTAACAACGAGCACCTCATCTGATTCCTTGATCTTAGCTTCTTTAACATTTTCTTAATAAACAGAACTAACGACCCTTGGAGAAATGACTGGTTCTAGCAATGGGCAGAGAGTATGCCTAGGGAACCTAAAGCACCTTGTTATGCTATAAAGAAATGCATACACACACAAAGAGCTATCAATAGTCAAAGAAGGAAAAATTTGAGCAGCAAAGTAAATAGTTCAGTACTGTATTATAACTTAATACACAAACTAAATATCCATGAGTCCATACTGATATAAATATTGGGTAAATAATATAAACACAAAAGAAAAATTTCCCATTGGAAAATTTATAATACTTTTTGTAGATACTCTGCTTCAAGGTTGTGAAACTTCCTCTCCTACTATGAATCTCAGCTATACTTAATGACTCACTTCCAAAAAGTCAAGTTTCCAATGGAGAGGCAAAATACTACAGTGAAGAAACCTGGAAACAATATCTTCTCCAGGTGATCAAAGGCAACATGACCAGTGGAGTCATGTTGACAGCATGCAACTTTGATAAGACATGCTGAACTGGCACTTTACCCCTGTGATCTTCCATCTCCAAATCCCATAACTCTCATCTAGCAAAAACAAAAACTGACAAATACTGTCAGAAGGACATTATACCAAATATCTGATCAATAGTCCCAAAACATCAAGATCACCAAAAATAAGAAACCACCATAACTCAGAGATGGCTAACAAACAAGTTGGCAAAATATAGTATGACATTCCAGATGGCATCCAAAATGGAAGTAGGACATTTGAAAAAACTCGTGAAACCTGAATAAAGTATGCAAAGATAGCAGATATGGTTGGTTGCCATATAGTGAATAAAATTTCTCAACTGGCATAGAATATATAATATCCATTAAAGAAAATAAGCTCACTAAACAATGAACAAGATAAAAATATTTGCTGAGAATCTTCTCAGAGTTAGTAAGAAAGAGCCATACATAGTAGATGTATGCTGATCTTTGGAAAATGATAACAGGAATTGAAGGCTGAAAAGATAGAAATACTAAATTCTGCATTAGTCCTAAAATAATGAGACATATATTCCTACACACATAATTCTATCAATGTTTCCACTTCCCAATAGAGTAGATCATATATTGTATGTACTTCAATAGCCTTGAAGTATTAAGAAAGCAACCTAAATTCATGAGGAAACTCAACTTAATTTGAATAAATGCAAATTAAATTTTGATAAGAAAAAATTTAGTGTTTATTTCCATTATGATCTACATGTCTTAAATACAGGAAAGCTATAATGAAACAGGAACAATAAGAAGAGAACAACTAAATAAGCAAATATTGAGCTGTTTTTCAAATATTTGGAAAGTTGTTGAGCTTTTCTATTTCGTGTAAAAGTGTACTTTTAAATTGTAGAACCCAATTAGCAAGCTAGAAACCATCTTGCCAAGTGGTTTTAAAAGTCTAGCTCACTAATAATTTTAGTAGAATTTGTATCAAGTTAGAAGACACTGCTACTTTAGATAAATTACACAAATTTTATAATTTGAGGTTTACAGTTTTAATTGAATGTTTGCACCACTTATAATGTCACAGGCTTTAAAGTTTAGCTTATTAATTGCCATCTGAAATTTCTCACATTATACTGCAAGTCTTCTTTCTTAACAAGGTTCAAATGTGTGCATGCATGCGTGTGGGTATGTTACCTTACTTTTTCTTTTGTTTCAAAAAATAAAAAGCTTAGGGTTTTGGAAAAACATGATAACCATTATTTTCAAGTTTAATTTTCTTGAACTGATATTAATTACCCCACTCTTAAGACAGTTAGACATCATATCCATCAATGGTGTACTAAGATGAAGTGTCAGGATCTTGTGCCGGTTAACTTTACACAGTAGTCAGTCAGGCATATATGCACATAAATAATAATTTCCTAAGAACAACTCTTCATACATGTATTCAAACCATCATTAAGTCCATTTTTATTAAAGTGTTTGTGCTTTTAGCATCAAACATGTGCTAAAATTCTAAAGTGTTATTCTTTCATCTTCTAAATAATGAAAATGAGGTTATGGAAGATCACTAATTGTATAACTATCTTTTAACCTCGGAACTAGAAATAAATCTCTCAATTGAAGTATGAAGGTTTTCCTTTTGGTAAAAATTCAGAAGCATACCACTCATCATATATCACCAAACCTTGAAAATCTGTGGTAGTAAAAGTATCTATTTAATATGATTTTCTCATTTTATATAAAATGACTTTAAAAAAATTTACAGTATCAAAAGTAGATTTGTTGCTAGAATTTTATTGTGTTATTTTACTAATTTTATATAGATTTAAATTTATATTTATTCTGCTTTGTGCATCTAATATATGGGATAAAATGACTCATGTTTGCAAATTACTTCACACATTTAAGAGTAGAAAAGTGATGAAATTCAAGTGTATCTATGTTTAATAGCAATATGTTTAATAGCAATTTAGCCTAAGACACAAAAGTTAAGGGCTTGTGATGTGTCTAAATATAAGAGCTTTAAAAACAGGCCAATATCCACTTATATGTACTTTTTGTCTGCTCTCTATACTAAATATCATCACTAAATGATAGTTATTTTGTTTCTGTGTTACTTATGACCAGAAATTGTGTACCTCTGGAAGTTTTGTAAATTTTTTCCATCTGTAGGTGTTGAGGACAAGACTGCATCTCCAGTGTTCCACACTTGATCAGTGTGAAATGGTTCCCAGTCTAGGCCACAGTGGCCTCCAAAGGTCTACCTTAAGTAATCCAATGGACACAGGAAGAATAAGCGTGCCTAAAAACCATCATCACATGCTAAAAGATGGCTGCTTCTTGGTGCTGTAGCATGTGGAGCACGGGAGAAGAAGAAGAACGGCATATGTGACAATAAGATGATGGAATGCCATGACAGGGGAGCCTCTGGTTTTGCTTTTTGCCAATGGGTTGAAAAGCAAAGCAGAGAGCTAAGAAAATAGGTTCATTTCTTGATAATACCTCACAGAGGCCATAGTGGAACAGATTTGGAGGGAAAGCAAAACTGGGAAGAAGATCAAAGTGGAGAAGCATACAAATTGAAGAAAACTAAAATGAATTCAGTGCTAGCTTAAAATTATCGTTCTATCAGCATCATAAAACAGGAAGAAGGGGAAAGTTCATTAATCCAGCTTGTCACTGACAGCAAGTCTCACCTGTGTTCTGAAATATGCCATACACTTGATCAAATGTCTCCATTTCTGTTTAGGAAGCCGTGGATAGTGTCAGTGTGATTGGTTCAGGGATTTCCCAACTGGTGGCCACCAGTGACTCTGAAATGACAAGGAAACCATGCTCCACAGGGAAGCCAGCTCCACCATCAGAGGAAGTGGGCTGTCCACTGACATCTGTCTCAGGAAGCAGGCATTGGCTAGAAAGGGCGATGCATGATGGTTAGAACAAAAGACACCCTTAAAGGCCAAAGATGGGTCAAGACTGGGGCTGGAACTGTACAATGAATTTCAGGATCTGCAGAGATGTTTTAAAAAAGCAACAGTGATATACATGTCTGCAGAGTATAAGAAACCAAGAAGATATATTTTTATTGTTATTCACATACAGCTGAATGATCCTGATTTAATTATTGATCTAAGAGTGTTACAGTGGTGAATCAAGTGTAAGTTATTAATGCATTTGACATCACATTCCTGTTATATGAAGCCTCAAAAATTATCATTTGGCTCATACTCTTGATTCCACCTTTTAATTTTTATTTTTTTTTTATTTTAAAGAGGGTAAAACTAAACATAACAAAACAGAACAAAGTAGATTGGAAGAAAACAATGTAAGTGACACAGATTTCAAAGCAAGACAACGTGGATCTACAGTGGCTACCATAATGTCTCTTGTTTTCTTCTAAATAGTTGTCTATATCTTCATACACAACAAATTCATACAAAACAAAATAGTATAAAACTGATTCTAACAGAGGAATGAAGGCATTACAGGCCTTCAAAACCAGACAATAGGAAAATCAACAATGGCTGCCATAATGTCTCTTGTTCTCTTCAAAATAGCTGTCCATATCTTCATGTATGTTGAAATTACACAATACAAGACAAACTAAAACCACTCTGAACAAAGAATAGAAGCATTACTGGATTTCACAGCATGATGATACGGAATCAGCAATGGATACCATAATGTTTGTTTTTCTTCATTTCTGTGCTTTGCGGGAGGGAGATCAGTTACATGTGACGACTCAGATGATCCTTGCCTTTTGCCACACTTGGGAAGCTGTAGATGCAGCAGTATAGAAAGACGCTTTAACACAGGGAAGGACTTTGACACCTCGGCACGGCCAATGAACAACCCAAAAGCATTGGTGGTAAAAATAAAGCCAGTCAAAATGAGATTATATCAAACCAAGAGTTTCTACACAGCAAAGGAAACAAGAGTGAAGAGACAATCTGTGGAAGAAAAAAATGTTTGTGAATTCTTCATTTGACAAGAGATGCCCATATGGAATTTGTAAAGAATTTTAAAATCTTAACAAAAAATAATCTTGCAGAAATGAGTAGGCATTTCTCAGAGGATACACAAATGGCCAACAAGTGTATAAAAATATACTTAATATCACTAGTCATTAGGGAGATGCAAATCCAAACCATTGTGAGATATCATCAAGTTGTATCGTCCTTTGTACCAAGAACATTTGAGCATCTGTCCCTATAAATCTTAGTGACCCACTTTCTTTCCTCCTTTCTTTTCTCCACACATGGGTTACAATTCACACCGAAGCATAACAATGAGTAGTTAGTTGTGTGAGAAGCACACAATTTGGAGTCAAGTCTGATTTTCAGTTCAATTGGTCTCACACCATTTTTATGCCTACATCGTGTAACCTCTCCATATCATAATCTAGATTATGATGATGTTGTCTCTAGATCTGTACATTAAATAGTACAATTATATAAGGTATTTCTTGGTACCATTTTTTGACACCATATACACTCAACAAAAACTCTTAATATAGTTAAGATTATTATAAGTTAAATTATTTAATAAGCACTTGCTTAAGTATTTCCTGTGTCCTGGGCCCTGTGCTCAGCTGCAATAGTGAATACAACAGGCATGATTCCTGCCCTTGTGGGTTTGCAACAGGAAAATAGAGATAAACCATTTAGCAACAGAGAAATTATGTGTGTCCCGAACCTGGCTGGTCTTCTCACCTGTAACAATTAGATGTTCAGACACAGGTTTCAATTACTCATCTGTTTTTTGAACTACTATCTCCTTTGTTAATTCAGCTTCACTACTACACATAATGGTTTTGTGTAGGTTTTGTGTAGGCTATAACCTACCCTAGGTTATAGCCTTCCTAACTTTTTTCTCTCACTAGCAGTACAGGAAAAACATGTTCCCACACTTCAGTAACCTCAAGGACTCCTGGAATATTTTAAAGAAATTTTTATATGGCCTTGGTCTTTCCCCAAACCAATTTATCTCTTGAATTTAACTAACTAGCATTTTCTGGTGACTCCCTATGTCTTTCCAACCTTCTCAAGAGAATGACACTGTCCCTACAAGCCCAGGAAGAAAAAGGCATTGGACCTAGCAATTTTCCTCTCAGCCTTAGCGTTAGATGCTCAGTCTTCAAGCCCATGCACACATGTATGCTACCTTCCATTTTCAGCATCGACATACAACAGTTTTTAGGAGTTTCTCAATGGCATTCTAACTTACATTCTTCTACTTCCTCCAACTCCTACATTCACTGTAACTCCAAACACTGCACAAACACCCACAAGTCTTTGTAACCTAACAGCTTCTTAATTTCTCCATTACTTTCAGCTTTACTCTCTTTCTGCTTTCTGGTATGATATTCTACACTAAAATATTGTTCCATGTTTGTAACCTTAATCTTGGAAATTTCTGTATCCAACCAGGGCTTTTTGATTTCTTCTATTCCCTCATAGTAAATTTGTTCTTAAATATGTCTCTAATTTCTTAATCTTTCTCTAACTTCCTAGGTAATCAACTTACCCGAAGTCTTGCTGTTGTCTACCTCTCTTGGATTCTTGTTAATCATTTGACTCACAATATCAATGATACTATTTCAAAGTTCCCTTTATTTTCCACAAAAATCCATCTTGCAAAATATGTTACACCCTCTTCTTACTAGTGAAAAAGATTTGCCATTCTGAAAATAGCCACATTATAAACCGATAATTTGTAACTTCACTAATATTTTAATATTATGCATCAATCACTTTGATCAAGTGCTTTCTTGTCCCATAAAGAATTTATTCTAAAATTTTATAATTTTTCTTGAAACCTAAATCCAGTTGTATCCACTCCTCTCTACTTCATTCTACTCATGAAACCAATGGGCTCATCTACAGCCTCACAAAGACATAAACACATCCAACAGGGTTGCTCTCCTTTCCTCCTCTTCACTTTCCTATAAATTCAAACTTACAAGTACTTTTTTCTAACCCATTTTCTTTCCATCCCTGCTAAGGGGAAGCAAACTGTAGCCTATACTGATGAAGAAATCACCTCTTCTATTTATTTATTATTCTGGTGACATATGGTAGCACTTGTTTTTCCCCTGAATCTGTAATTCAGGGAGAGGTGGAGACAGCTGCTCCCTTTGAAGCTGACAGTTGGAATCTGCAGAGAGCTCATTCATTTACCTGCCTTAGCAGGTGGCCTGCTCTAAGTGAAGCTGTCTACTTAAATGTGCCCCTTCCATCAAGCATGGGTTTTCTCACAATACAGTAGCTGATTTCTAAGCTTCTAGCTGGGATAACCTAGCCTCAGAATTGACACAGAATCACATCTGCCAACTGCTGTTTCTTAGAAAAGATTTCTATGGACATGATTCAAAACATCAGTGACCACCACCAAAACCAATATAAAGGAAATCACACTTTATAAGAGATTAATTTCTAGCTTCCCCAATACTTATTACATTTCAGGGACCATTGATCATTTTTAATTTATAAAGTATAAAAGTTTATTTGGCTCACAGTTCTGGAGGCGGGGTAGTCCAAGAGCCTGGCACCAGCATCTGGTGAGGCCCTGCATGCTGCAGCATAACATGGCAGAGATCATCACATGGGGAAGAAACAGCAAGTGTGCTAGTGGGTTTCTCTGCCTTTTTAAAAGATGTTTGCTTTTATTTACTTTTACACTTTTTATTAACATATATTAATTGTATACCATAATGAGGTCCAGTGTAATACCCACAGATGCATATAGCATGTATAGGTCAAAACCAACCTCCTTTTTTATCTACCCCATCCATTCACCCCCAAAACACTCTGCACAACCTCCAGCAATCACCATGCTACTTTCAGCTGGAAATTTTTTAGCTTTTACATATGAGGAGAAATATTAGGTACTTCTCTTTCTGTGTCTGGTTTATTTCACTTAAAATAATGCCCTCCGATCCCATCCATGTTGCTGCAATGAATCATTCTTTTCATAGTGGAACTTTCTGCATATTGTTATTCATTTCCATCAGGTTCATTGGAATATCCATTTTTATCATGTTTCTCCGTTTCTCACTACCCTAGAATCAAAACCAATCTAAAATAATTTAGACCCTACATTCTGCCACACCACACGCTTGTGTAAATATCCCAAGTCATCCTGACAAGTTGTCAATTTTTCCAGTCCTCTATAAGTGTCCACCCTTGAATGAACACGAATATTTGTCTTTTCTCTGCTTGTACTAATTTCCTGAGTGCTTTGGCATAAAATCAGATAACAAGACACAGACATACATGCATATATTGAAAGAGCGAGAGAGAGGCAGAAACTGTCCCCACTCTGTACCTTGTTGGTTAATTTCAATTTTACTATTTTCAAAACACATAGGTCATTTTGAAACATCGTATAATTTATAGATCCTTAGTGTGATTTCAGTGGGGCAATCTAGCTTGCACAAGTCATCCCATAATAAAAATTTCTTTAAAATTACTTAAAATGTTTCTCTCTCCCTACAAATTATTATGAATATGATGGTGAGGGGAAATCTCTCACCATGTCCACTTTCTAATTCATTCTATACTGCTCCCTAGTTCACTTGCTCTTCCTGTCTTTCTCCTTGGCATTTCTCATTCATTATTCATTTCCAAATACCTGATTTTCCACCATATTATCTTCCCATCCAGAGAAAAACCCCAATATATCTCCTGATATGGCTACTAATGCAGAAGAGCCTGAAATTTTGAATACAAAAATGATTAATTTTATTCAATCTGTTACAGTTTCCACTGAAAAAATATATTTAAACATCTGACAAAGCTTTGACATAGCTCTTTCTGATGAACAGGGAAGGAATGGAAACTCAGCATTGATTTGAGAAAATTGAATCTCTTCTGATTAACTACAACACTCCTTGCTCTATATTGGTCCAATCCTCCGTCTTAATCTTCTGAATTGCGATGTTATGTCTCTACCTGGCTACAATCATAAACACTGCCATTGAGATATTTGCCCTGAGAGCAAATTTACTATTAACAGAATTTGATTTCAATCTGTTCTTCCCTGTCTGTGTCACCAGTCAGCAGAGAAGAAAAACAGTCACATCTCTGGCTTTGCTGTGTGGTTGTTCCACAAGCACCATCATCACATTGCAAGAGATGCAAAACTACACCACTTCTCAGTGTACTGATCAGACCTAGGAATGCCAGGGCCCTAACACTCAATGTCACAATGATTCAACTTCATTCCAACCCAGTCACCCTGGAAGTAAATCAGAAGGGGTAATCCCTGATTCAAACCCTGGCCTAGCTCTGGGGCTTCCTTGATTGGAGGATACTATGCCCAAGTCTTTCTCTCCCACCATCAGCAGAACCATGCATAAAAGGAGAATCCACTTCAGCAGGATGAGGGGCACTTGGGGCACCCAGAGCTCCTCATTCTAGCTTGGGTCTCTTGATTAGAACTCTACTCATTCATCCCTTATTCCTAAGTCCTAACAACCATTACCAATGGTGACTGTTCTTTTAGGAAGTTTGGCTTTGTTTAATATCCTGAGCCTATAACAAGAAGTTATAAATGATTCTTGCTATTTGAAGTAGTTATGCTCTAAAAAAAATCACCAGAAGTACTGATTTAGCAAATACTGAACCACTGTTCTAGGAGAAATAAAGAGCTAAGGTTTTTAAGTTTCTGGATACATTTTTGTAAACCAGTCAATATATAAACTTACATATTTGTATTTAAAGATGCCTTATTTAATACGCAGCATTGCCTCATTAACACTGAACTTACACATGTCAATAGTACATGTACCAACGCAGCTCTTGAAGTTCCCAGGGGAAAGGTGATGAGAGGATGGGAAAATAAAGAAAAGAGATGAAAGTTGAGGTCATATGGAGCCCTCTTTCCTGATGGGAGAAAAGGAACTGCTCAACCAGTTCCTTTGGTTTATTTATACACTCAGGAGGACGATGTCAATTTCCACCCCTCTACCTGGCTCTCCTGTTTGCTTGGCTCACCTGGGTACCCTGCCTTTTGGGAGCTGGAACAGCTTGTTTACGTGGCTCACTTTGGGCTCCCCTGTTCTCAGGGCTGGCCTTGCTCTAGCTCCACATGTGATTGATCTCCCTACACAATAGCACTAAAACTCAGACCTAACTGAAGATTCTCTAACTCAAGTCTTTTCTCCATATCATCCTCACAGCCTCCCTGTACTTAGCAACACCAAGCAGCATGTTAACATTGTGCTTGGAAACCAGTTTAACAACAGCATCAGCAAGAAAGAGAACAAAAAATGTGAAAAATATGGCAATAAACAGATGGTGAGAAGGACATTTATATACAGTCTGAGAAGTGAACTATGAAGGCAATGTGTCACTGTGTACATCCTTGGCTGGCTGGACACACCCCGGGCAGCGAGGACCTTTGCCCACTCTGTGTGTGTTTGAGAATGGCTGCAGAAGTGCTACACTATTGACTCCAAGGCTATAAACTCTTAACCTACAGATAGAGGTTGACCATGTGCAACCTACAAATAATGGTCACCAACTGTGTGTACTAACAACTCCAAAACTTCAAAAGAAATACCAATTTATGCAAAACAACTTGAGGAACAAATGAGACAGATATTGAAGTATGTGTTAAGGGAAAGAATTCTTAAGAAAAACTTTCCTGAATCTTCTTTTGCTGTGCCTGCATATTGCTAGATATTTACACAAAGAATTGCTTCAAAAAATCTGCTGTGGTCCTCTCCTCATGCCCTCTCTCTACTGATGCTCTTCTCTGCACTTCCTCCCTTTCACAAGCAGTGGACGGGAAGCCCCTCAAGACTCTACTAGGGATAATCACACACCACTCCGAGTCCCACTCCCCTGAGTCTCCTTGTGCTAATGTTAAATTAATAACATGTAACATGGTTGAGAGCGGCCTTCCTTCTCTCCTGGGGATCATATGAATGCAGACACTATGTTTTCAATACCTAATGTGTCCCCAGAGTTGAGCTCCTGGTAGGTTCTTAATATAGGTTGACATTGAATGTCCTCTGCACCATATTATCGTCAGTGTAACACTCATCTGTGTTCAGTATAGAAATTTTCAAGGCATCCCTGTTGTTTGCAGTCAGTAGGCAATGACAGGGAACATTCAGACTAAGTGGTGTCAACCTGATGACTTGGATTAAAGAGGCTTACAACTCTTCCTGTCCAGTCAGTTAGTCTTCAAGACTGATGGAGCCTTATTTTTAGATCATGAAAAAGCATAGGCAGTGGCTTTAATAGTTATTAATGGCAGCTGTCAGGCATACAATTATTGACTGAAGATGAGTCAGACTGAAAAAAGCATTTGAGTCTTGAGCACAAAGGGAAGAAGAAAGGTCTTGTAATTGTTCAGAAGCTCACCAAAGAGAATCTGCTAATTAAATAGTGGAGTATTTACCTGAAACAGCATTATGGGAAACTAATGAAGTTGTTCAAAGGATGCAAACTAGTTGTCACCTGCACTGTCAGCCAATAATATTAGAAAGAAGCAATTTCCATTGCTGTGGGGACCCACAAGTTAATTCAGAAACCGCCTGATTTTAATTAGCTTCAAAACCTACACACTGGGTGGTAAAGTTCATCCATCTCCCTTTTGTCACAGAAAAACCATTTTTAAATATAAAATGTTGTGTAAAATTGTGTGTGATTTGGTACATAATTCAATCTGTCTAGACGAGGAAGGGAAGAAAAGACGGCAAATAGGGATATAAAGATGGTCTTTTTCAATCAAGATTAGAAAAAACTGGCAAAACAATTTTAATTTAATCACAATGTCATTGTTCACTATATTTCTCATAGTCTTAAATGATACTAAATATGATGCAGTAATCAGAACCCAGCTGGAGAGAGTCCCTCAATCCCACGTGTATTGGCTATGACATACTAATGATCTGAAATCTATGGCTATTTCTATAAAGATGTCCTAACTTTTTAAATAGGAAGTTGCAAAATTATGTTCAAGAAAAGCAATTAACACCAACTTTATGAATAGTTGTGACTCCTTTAAAATGAAATGACGTAGACCAATTTATAGTCATTACATGATTAAGGGTAGTAATTTTATTTTAATATTTTAGAAAAAAGACAGAAAACATATCTAGCAGTGCCACCAGGGAAAAAAATCTAGTAATTATGATTTTTTCGTGGGATATTTTATCCAAAGAAAGCTAAGAAATTCATTAACTAAATTTCATCCCTATGCATTAAAAAAAGTTTTTGTTTTTGTTTTTTTATCAGTACCCCCTGGTACCGATGTTGTGTAAAATTGTGTGTGATTTGGTACATAATTCAATCTGTCTAGACGAATCAGTCAGTCAAACTCACGACTGCCTGCTTGCAAGGCAGGCGCTTATGCCGCTGAGCTAAATCCCCAGCCCCTTAAAAAAAAGTATTAATAAGGCCCCTACAGGTACTCACAAAGTCACATGAAAGATTTCTCTAAATTAGATTGAGTTCCCATTTTAGAAATTTTATTTTGCATCAGTTTAAGAGAAGACTAATATATTTTTGAAATGTTTAGATATGAGAGCATAGAATTTGAATTAAGTAACAACCCAGCTACCTAGGGCTAAAAGTTATGTGAGCATACACTTTCTCTCTCTTCCCTTTTTTCTTTTTCCTTTTCTTTCCTTTTCTCAGTTTTTCAACAGTTTTATTAAGGTGTAAGTAACCTACGGCACACTGTGCTTATTTAAAGTTAAAACACGATCTTTTTTGCAAGGCAGAACCTAACTACTCACAGGTGAAGCCATTGTTGCAATCGGGTTCTTGGATGTATTTCTCACCATCAAGGGGTCTTCTTGACGCCTTAAGATACCCTTAAGAAGGTACCCTTAAGGGTACCTTCCTTACCCTCTTTTCATGTCCAGGCAACCAGGGAATGGTTTTTCTCACGTAGTTAGTTTGTAATTTCAAGAGTTATATATAAATATAGCTGTGACTATGCTTCTGTGACTATGTGTTGTCTTCAGCTGGTGTCTTTTCTGTGGTAGAATTATTTTGATATTCATTTATGTTGTTTTAAGTACCAGTAATTCAGTCTTGCTAGGCATGATGGTAAGTGCCTGTAATCCCAGCCTCTGGAGGCTGATACTGAGGACTGCCCCCAGTTTAAATTGAAGGCCAGCCTGGGCTGCATGGTGAGTTTGAGGCTGGCCTGGGTTGCATAGTGAGACCTTGTCTCAAAAATGAAAGAGGGGAGGGAGGAGTGGAGGGAAGAACAGGGAAGGGAGAGGAGGAGGAGGAGGCGGAGGAGGAGGAAGAAGAGCAGGAGGAGAAGTAGGGGAGGGAGGTTAGAAAGGAGCTGGGAGAGAGGAGAGAAAGAAGGAAAAGAAAGGAGAGGAGAGAAAGGAGGAAAAGGAAAGAAAGAAAAAAGAAAGAAAAGCCATGATCCCACTATTCAGTATAATATACACTAATAAAAGTAAATAAATTTATTTTTGTAGGAAAGTTTTTAATTACAAATGTCATTTTCATAATAAATATAAGACAAATAAGGTTTTCTTCACTGAACTAATTTTGGCAGCTTGTACGTTTTATAAAAGTTGCTAAATTGAGTTCACTGGTACACAACTGTTTATATTTCCTTATTATGCTTTAAATAGCTGTAGAGTCTAAACTGATGTTATGGCCTTCAGTCCTCCTACTGGTTCTCTGTCTCTCTCTTTCTCTGTCTCTCTCTTTCTCTCTCCTCCCTCTTTCTTTCCCTCCCTCCATCCCCATCTCATCCTTATTTCTATATCTAAATATCTCTATTTCTTTTTCTATTCTTTTCCCAGTCTTGCTAGAGGTTTACTACTGTTACTTCTCAGCCAGCCTTTGATCTCAGGTATTTTTTCCTCTGTTTTATATTTCATTGCTTTCTTCTTTGATCTTTACTATTTCTTTTTGCTTCCTTGTGGTTTCCCTTACACTTCTGTTTCTAATTTCTACCCACAGAAGCTGATGTCCTCTGTTATTCTTTTTTATGTGTTTTGTTGAGCTTCTCTGCACGCGCCCTGCTCATCGCTCCATAGTCTACTTACGTGCGCCTCCTTCATTAAATATGTTGTGTCACAGCTAATTGGTAGAGAAAAACACATCACTCATTCTTCATTCTTAACTCGCAAGTAACTTAAAATAATTTAAGTTTTGAACATTTTCTAGCTTTCTTAGGGGGGTGAGGCGAGAAGGCCATGAACCCTAAATAATCACAAGTCTCAAACACCTTTACTGTCTCCCCTGTGTTTACGTAGAGATGTCAGTATGGTTAGGGAGACCCTCTGGAATCTCTTTCCTAACCCCATTCCTGAAGTGGTTTGTAGACTTCTTCAAGTGGATTTCTCATGACTGTGGGTGAATCATGTGACTACTTCACCATACATTACCTTTTCCTTCTTCCCCGGGACTCCTGTGTATCAGTTGCTATAACAGCATTTGAGGAGGTGATAGCTTGCTTATATGATGGTGAACATTCCATGCTGTCTAGCTGTGTAGTAAGCTAGACACCAAAGCTTTCTGTAAGCATACTTCGTGATTTTTACGTGACAAAATCACCAAAGGATGCACTTCCTAGTACATAGTCACACTGCTAAGCAACTATAGATGACTCTATAAAAATACATATGGCAGTTAGATTACTGGGTTGAAATGGCAACTCTATGATTATTCGTGGCAGGGCCTTAACCTCTTCAGCCCTCTTGTTTGTATAATGGACCTAATAATAACACAGTCAGAATCCTGCTAAGTCATATAAGATACTTGGCATGACTACCTGAAATAAAGCAAAGACTCAAAAATAGTTTCATATCATGTTTTAGAAACAAAGAAATAGTCTATTCAGATGCGTGCAGGTGTATTTTATGCCTCAACATCTGCTAAAAGAATTGATCTTCTTTAAAATTTTGATTAATTTAAATAATTTGCCATGTGAATATATCTATTAATAAAAATCATTGAAAAGTTCCATCGTGCTTTGTTTTCTTTAAGCTTATGACACAAGTTACATACATGTTCATGTAGAAAAAGAGAGAACAAGATGAATTAATGCCTCTTTAATTTCTTTACTATCTAAGACTTCTAGTAAAATAATGGATAAAACTGTTGATTTTATACTTCCTTATCCAAAGTATTACAGTTTATGGTACCTGCATTTTGTTGCTGTTCTATATTAATAAAACATTATTTTCCCCTAGGGTAAAATAATATTAACTTAGCTGATACTTATAAGTTAAGCACCAGGGCAACATATGCTCTACAGAAAAGATTTTCCAATTGTATGTTAATCAATTAAATAGGTACCCTGCTTTACAGTAAATTTCTGGGATGCATCATTTTGGAAAATATGTACAAAGATGTGTGTTGTGATTATCTAACATTACATAATGGGCCACCCCAGAACACAGTAGTTTGAATCAAAGTGAATTGGTTTTTATGTCCAGATTTTAGGCAATGCGTCTTTCTGGTCTATGATGTCTGGGGCTTCATCGGAAATGAATGATCAGAAGCTACAACAGCTGGGTCAGATGAGCACCCTCCCATTTCTCTAGCTGTTGCCAGTGGATGACTAGTTTAGGCTTCCTCAGGCCATGGAAGCCTCTGTGGTCCAAGACACCATGGAAGAGACTCCAGTCTTGCTGACTGTGGACTCCAGAGTGGCACGGGACCATTTCTGTCACACTGCATCATCAAGAAAAAGCCAACAATTCAAGGGGACAGGAAGCCATCCCACACTCACAGGGACCAGTGTCAAGAGCCCGCAGCCCTCTTTCATGCACCATTGTCAGCAGACACTAATATTTTCAGACAATTCTTGATTCTAAGTAACATTTTCATGTTCATTAAATTAAAGTAGCTTTTCTTAATCTGTTGCTAATAAAAATCTTTTAAGTAAAATGTTGTTGACTGCTTATGAAACTTATCTATGCAAATTGTTAGGCATTTGAAAATCATACCAAAAAAAACGAAAGAGGAAGATGGCGGACTGGTAGGTAGCAGGAGAGAGACCCTCTCTGAGAGAGACAGCTCAAATGCCAGAATAAAACACCCTGGAGAGACCCAAACAGAGTGAGAGAGACTCTCACAACCTAGAAAGGAACTAAAGTGCGAAAGCCCGCTCGAATATGAGGTCCTGGGGCTACTATTAGTGAAGATAAGATCAGCGAGCATGGCACCCGCCTCGAGCCGCCTGAACCCCGCCCGACC
>PVJX010027625.1:0-24689 GCA_004027295.1 Dolichotis patagonum | reverse complement strand
CCACTACTCACACTGTCTCCACGCAGCTTTTTAAACACATTTGGCACGTCCCCCCCAGTGCATAGCATTTGTCTGTCCTGTCCTGGCGTGAGACGTTTCCTTCACGACAACCATGAGCTTTGCTCCCCCGCTCTTTCTCTTCTTTATTTTCCGAATTCCTCATTTCAAACATGTCTTTCCTATTTTTGCTTTTTTTTTTTGTTTTTTGTACCAGGATTACACTCATGACCTCGCACTTGCCAGGCAGGTCTGTGCCGTGAGCTGCACCCCAGGCCTTTCATAAGGCACCCGTAGCAGTACACCATCCACCGCCCTGTGAGCCCCTGCTGGCCATGCGTTTTCCTGCTGAAACAGTATTTTTCTCAACCATGGTAAATGTTTCTGTTTATCTACCAGGAGTGTATCTCTAATTATTAGAATTTAAACTTCCTTACAGTCAGGATTCCATTTACTTTGTTCACTAGTTTATTTTATGCATTTATAACACAACTTGTGAAATAGTAGCATATGCTGATAAACACTAGTCAAAAAAATTTCAATTCTCAAAGTCGCACTGCGTATGAATCAGGCAACAAAGACTATTCTGTTGCCATACCCATGTACATTTATTAGTAGAGTGTCAGAAGCCAGAAATAAGAGCCGATGAAGATAAATTCTTGCAGTGTGGAAATAAACTTTAAGTAAAGGCAATTTAAAGTATTTTTCTGTAGGGTAGTTTAGTAATATAAAATTGTGTGTTATAAATTTTTGTGGATATACTAATTATTTGGTTTAAACTCATTCTATTCATTTAAATATTTTCAAAAAAATGTTTAAGCGTTGCCATGGGAGCTTAACATTTTCTTAGTAGTAAATGAAGGTCTGATGACTGACTGAGCAATCCGCCATCCACACTGTGAGGACATTGTGAGAAGTGGATCCCAGCATCATGGGACACAAACACCCAGACTGGTAATGTCAGGATTGTCAGTCAGGTGGAATCTCCTCCATTTGCAGACCAAACTGTTCATGTCTCCACAGATGGTGCATTTTTATTTTTTGTTTTGTTTTGTTTTGTTTTGTTTTGTTCAATTCTCTCTCTCTTTCTCTCCCCATCTGTCTCTGTCTCTGTGTGTGTGTGTGTGTGTGTGTGTGTGTGTGTGTGTGTGTGTATGTGTGTGTTTCCGTGCACAGGAAAAAAGAATAGCGATAGAGATGGATAAGAATATAAATAATGGAGAACGAGTACATTTTTATTTTATGAGCTGGCACCCTGGGTCCTCGTTGTTTGATGCTCTTCACCTTGGTTTCGGTAGAACGAAGAACACAGTGTCACCCTCCACACTGGCAGTGTCATCGGACACTGGGCCTCGGCATCCGTATTATTTTCTCACTGTGTTATTTGAAATCGGTACCTCTTTGTCCTTACCCTTTTCAGTGGCCAGGGAAGAGGTAGAACAGTCTTCCCACGGTGGATCGGCCAATGGTAGGCATCTGGGCTATCCCATTTGGCTTCTCACATGAGAGCTGGACCTAAAAGCAAAGGCAGGCTCTAAATGAGATTAGACTTAAATAATCTCAGAAGACATTTTAACACAAAACAGATAATTCCAGGCATCAGGACGCTGATGAGGTTGACGGGATTGTAGCTACAGATTTTCTAGCTTTTTCTCACCAGTTTCTGATCTCCTAGGCTGACAGACCATGTAGGTGTGTGGTTTTTATACCAACGCCTTATCCCTAAACCAAGTCCTTTCCATCTTCATTTCTTCACTTTTCCAATTCTGAGTTACAGACCTGACCATCACTCTTTGAGATCTGTTCAGGGGAAGTGAGTTTGTATGATACCCAAATTCCCCCCACCCAGGCAGACTCCTTTATCAACCCAAAGACCTTTCAGTATCAGAGTCTTATCTGTCAGGCTTGAACCAAGAACAACTTTCATATTTCTGTCAAAAAGTGGACCTGTGAAGGCTTTTCCTGGACTGTTCCATGAGATAGAACTGAAACACATTGAATGCACTTTTTCTAGTCTTTTCTAAGTGTAACTTTGACATTGTTATTTCTAATCCATTTTCAAACAACAAAATATATATTTCAAGGTCTATATGCACATAAATGTTTACTTCTGCAATGAGATGTTTGCTAACCTTGTAAAGATATATCTCTCTTTTCTTACAAGAATAGCACTGTCTTCTAAAGTTTTGAATTTATAAAGAACCACCCTTCTTTTGGCTCTTAAAATAATTCCCTCTTCTGTAAGAAAAGAAACATTTATCTACTTATTTAACTATTTTTTATTCAATAAATATTATTTACTGTTTACTTTATATCAGGTATTTTGAGATATTAAACAGATCCTTGCTCTCATGAGGTCTTAAATTTAATGATAAAGAAGAGTTATAAATAAACCACCAAACACATAAATTAGATACATGCCTGGTGAATGAGAGTAAAAACAATGAAATAAATAAATTAGGGATGAGGAATGAAAACAAAAAATATTCTCAGTTGAACAAGTCTTGCATTTTCCCATCTGTATCAAGCCATTTAAGTTTATTCATTCTCTTATACAAGTATAGATCTTCCTCTTTATGGATATTATGATAATCTTCAATCACATATGTATTTTATAATGTACATCTTTTAGTATTCATGTATCTCACAAACATGTGAGTTTTAGGTAGGATAATTCTTACTGTGTTAAAGCCAGTATATAGTCTGTTCCCTAATGGGATACATGACATGTACTTACTTCATAATGAAAAAAAGGGAAGGTAACTTTATATACATTGCATTCTCGGAGACTCATAGCCTCAAAAAAGCTGATACTTTTTATATTGCATTATTCTACTTTCATCTCCCACTGTGCCGTATTTAGCTCTTTTTCTAACCCACATTAAACACCTGCACGACAGAAACGTGGCAGGGCTCCACATCTCCCTGCCCGACAAGGATGTTATCACCATGTGAAAAGTGCAGAGGGTCAGTTCCTCATGAATTATTGCAGGGAAAGGGAAACATACTTTCCGGAATATTTCCTGTAGAGGATCGCACCAGGCGTATTTCTGGAAACCGGCGATAAGTTGTGTGATAAAGTAGGAGCCCTTTGTACTGTCTCGCCAGGAAACGTTATCTATGAAGACACAGAGTGGTATGCCTTAGTCTATGTCTTTTACTTTTTGTTAGTATTTTGGATTTTTAGACTTGAAAAAGAGGAGATAAGTATAACTATGGAATTGTCACAATATTTTTATAGGAAGCATTTATTTCCCCTATATTGACTCACTTCTACAGAGAGAAAAAAAATAACTGGCAAAGAAGTTAAAGTGGAATGTTAAGAGAACTCCAGGAGATTGGATGAGTCTGTAAGTTATTTACAATGTGCCTTATTCTCATTTGCCAGGCTATGGAACAGGGCTGGCTAGATAATTAGAATTATCCCATCTAATGGAGGGAAAAATAGGAGGTCAGCAGGAAGAAAGAATTTCTCAAGTGAGTAAGCAACAAAAAAAGACCTTCCGACTCCATGCTGATCTGTGTTTCATGTCATGCTTTCTTTCACAGCATACTAGACAGAATACACAACCTGAGCTGGAGTTTTGGTATGAAAAGATGAAGTGATAGAGATCTACTACTCTGTGGCTTAGTGCCAATGGCTAGTAAGACTTTAGTATATGGCTCAGATATGATCATAATGCAGATCTTTAATACATACAAACAACAATAAAATACAAATCAATATTTCATACGACAATAATGTGTTTGTGGCACAGATTGCGATGATGGTTTCTTATATTCATCTCAGTTGCTTTTATACAGTGTCTCTACACATTTCCTTGTATGTCATTTTTATTTTAAAGAAATAGATTTTAAAGTGAAACTTGAAAATTGGTAAATTAAAAAATTTAAATATATGCTAGAGGCAAAATCTTAACCACTATTCTCTAAAACTAGACATAATAATCTACACTGTGCCAGTTTCTTCCAGTTGTAAAGGGCATCCACACTCCTATGGAGATAATCAATATTGCTACTATGTATACTATGACAACAACATATGGAGAGTGTGTTCTGAGTATATTGTTTGAGAAAGGGTGGCCAATCCTGGGATCTGTAAAATATCTAATGAAAAACACTAAATGAATTTTTTAGAAAACTTAAGCAATAAGGGTTTCTATTAATATTGATTTTCTTTAACATTTTATGTATATTTGAGTGTAAATTACCATCTTATGGTAATAATAAAACAATTATAACAATAATAAAACAATTTAAAAGCATGTGTGAATATAAGCAGATCTGACAACTAAGAACAGACAATAATTAAAATGTGTTGATAACAATGAACATTTATCTCAAATTATTAATTTGCAGAGCTCACCTTGATTTTCCAGAATCACTGAACGGCTGCCACTGACCCATAAAGACACCCATCTGAACCCTAGAGACACCTACGTGGGGTTGTGGAGTGGAAAATGATGAAATCCTTCTCCACGTGAGTCATATAAACAGCATCTGGCTCCGGGCTCTCTGATGACTGTGCGAGGCTGTCTTCCAGGGCTGCTGGAGAATCTCTGACCCACATTCCCCCAGGGTTTACTGTGGAGAAAACAACTTTTTAAAAATTTTTATTTTAAAGATAATAAAACTCACAAAGCAAAACAGGTAAAGCCCATCAAAACAGCATCCATTTTTCTGTGGTGATATGAAATGCTTTTCTTTATGGATAAACAGTACTTCTTCTTGAGGTACCATGTTTTCTTTATCTTTTCATCTGTTGATGTGCAAGTGAGATGATTCTGTGCTAGCATCTTGATCAATGTTTTCACAAATATTGGTATTTAGAATCTCCTTTGTAAGCTTTTATTACTTTTGGATACACAATTAAGTTTTTTGTTTCTAGATCTCATGTTCTATTTATGTTATTTTCCCCCCAGGAAACTCTATACTGTTTTCCATAGTGACTTTACAAATTTATATTATTGCCAGTACAGTAAGATAAGGCTAGCATTTCCATTTTTTTCAAATGTGATTATACAGCTTCCAAACTTTTTAATAACTTCCTTTTCCCACTGTACATTTTGGCATTTTTGCTTTTTGCCAGTTGGATGTAGATGCATAAATTTGCTCGGGATCCTGTTTTATTCTGCTCATCTCCATATCTTCACCCCAGTGGCTTTCTTCCTATGGCTTATAGTCTTTTAAAGTGAAGTATTATGGTACCTACAGCATTTTTCTTTTTGTTCATAATTGTCACAGTATGCTTTTATGCTTTTCTATGGGTTTTAGGATTGCTTTACTAGGATGTAATCATCCTTTTGGTGGATATGTTACCAAAGCTATGGATAGATTTGGCAATATTACCATTTTAACAATATTAATTATCACAATATATTTTTATGGGAAGTCTTTCCAACTCTGAGTGCCATCTATGATTTTTTTCTTTTCTATAATTTCATTGTAGAAGACTTTCACCTCCTAAATCAAGTTCTTTCATATGTTTGTATGTATGTGTGTAATTGAGGCCATGGTGAACCAGAGTGCTTTTCTGATTTCATTCTAACCAGTTCAGTATTGGCGTATAGGAAAGTTACTGAGCATACTGTGCTGACTTAAAATTCCTACCAGTTTCTTAGTTTTATCAATTCTGAGAGTCTTGTTGTAAACTTTAAGGTTTTCTGCTAAAAGTTAGAGTACTTATTGAAAAAGATTGATCAGAGGGGACATCACTGTCCTATTCTGGGTACTAGAGGAAGCGCTTTAAGTTTTTGCCATTCAGTATAATATTAACTATGTATTTCTCATGCATAGCTTTTATTTGGTTTTGTGTTAGCATCTCTGCTATATTATTTAGGTTTTTTTTTCATGATGGGATGTAATCATGGATTTTTACACATCTGTTGATATTTTTTCTTATATTCTATTTATGTGCTATCTACAGCTCTGTGTTTGTTGAAAAAATACTGCATCCCTGGAATGAAATCAACTTGATCATGGTGTATTATCTTTTCAGTATGGTGGTCAGTTCACAGAAAATTAATTTTACTGAGGATAGTTGATTTTATATTTTCATGGAGATTTATTCATTTTTGTTTTCTGATGTGTCCCCATTGGATTCCATCAGCAGCACAGTAATGCCCTGTGTCATTCATTTGGAGGCATTTCTTTCCTTTATATTTGATGAACAATTGTAAGGAGTATTGTTATTATTTCTTCTTTAAAATCCAATACAATTCAGCTGTACTTTTATACACTACTTGGCTTTTCTTTACTGGGCCATTGTATTTCTGCTTTAATTTGATTACTTTCTATTGATCTATTTATCTTTTTCATATACTTTTATTTCAATCTTGATGAGTCATGTATGTCTCGAAATGTGACTGTTTTAATTTATCTAATAAGTAAAAGCAAATTATTTTTCTCAATATTACTTAATGATTTTCTGGGGTTATCTGTTGTAATATACCACTATTTTTCACTTAAATTTTGTATGCTGGGTTTTCTTTCTGTTTCTTTCAGTTGGGCTGGCCAATCTATTTATCTTTTCAAAAAACCAACATTTTCATTCATAGAAATTTTTGCTTAATTCTTTGTCTCTATTACATTTGGTTGGCAACTCATCATTATTACTTATTTACATTGGATTACTCATTTTGAATTTGCTTTGTTATTATTTTTCTAGACACTGGCACTGCATCTTGACATTACTCAATTGAGCACCCTCTCTCTCTCCTTTTGTCTTTTGATGAAGTCACTCATTACTATAAAGTTCATAGTTAGTTTTCGTTTGCTGCCTCTGATTGGTTCCAGTATGTTGTGTGCCAATTTCCACTTGATTGTCGTTAGCTTTGCCCCATGATTTCTTCAGTAACCCTTTGGGTTCAGAATTTACTGTTACAAATCCATTTGTACACTTTTCTTTGCTACTGATTTCTAGCTTCACACCTTCACACTATAATCTCAAAAGATGGAGAAAATTATTTCATTATTTTTAAATTTACCAAGGCTTGTTTATAGTCTAATACATGATCTAGCTGAGAAAAAGTTCCCTGCTTTGATAAAATGATGTATATTTTCCTACTGCTTGGTGGAATATTTTAGATGTTTGTTAATTTTTTATCTGCAGAATATTTTAATTTCAAGGATTCTGAATGGAACATTTGTCTAGATTCTCCATATATTGGTAAGAATGGGGCACAGAAGTTATAACTGCTATACTGAAGAAAGGCCTTACTATTAAGTGCCTATTTTTTCAAGCCAAATAATGTTTATAGAATTGCAACTAAAGCTGTAATTAAAATGATTCTACACCACGGCTTCACTATTTCTGATTACCTGATTAATAAGAGATTCTGAAGACCACTGTAGCACTTGCTATGGTTGAAAACTGTATCAAAACGTATGTGCTGAACAGCCAGTTTCTCAAGGCACCATCTCAGGAAGAATTTCCTAATACTTATGTTTAGTTGGAACCTGTGATAGTTTATCAGTTACATAAACCATTCAAGCTTTTCCTCTGGAAACACCTTTACAACTATTAGATTTTTCATCTGATAACTCACCACCTCTGCAGGCCTGCACAATGATGACTTTGGGTTTGTCTCTTAGACCAGGGCAAGAGCGATTGTTGAATATCTTGAAGATGGTGTCATATTGAAGCACATCTGGGCTGTCGTCACTATGCAGAGTTCCGCAGATTCCATGCAGGATGCCATGAGACATAAGAACTAAGAATGTGCTGTCTGAGGATTTGTGCTCTGGTTTGCCAGCAAATTCACGCAGCACCGACTCCATGTCCTGGAAAAGGGCAAAGTCTTACTGCAGTAGGATGAATAATAAAATCAGTTTGACCCACCACATTTATTTTGAGCAGTCTAGGAAACATAATGGAATGATCTGATCAAGATGGCCATACATAGTGGAACTCAATAATGTCAATTGTTTCCTGTTTTCTCTTTATCGGGCAATGGATTTTAAGTTCATTTTTCTTAGTGAAACTGATTGTCTACTCAATATATTGTATACTTCTTATGTTACACATATTACCTTTTCTTTTATTTTTGCCTTTTCTCTCCTTACCGAATGACAGGATTGTGTTATAAATCACTTACATAACTTTCCCTCTAAAGCCCTTTTCATGTTCTAAGAATAATACCAAACTCTGACCTGGTCATTTTCCAATTCCCTGCTACACTTGCTTCTCTCACTAATTGTGGCTGTAGCACTCTATCTGTTTTCTTCCAAGGCAGATGTATTTTCAGTTCAGCCCTGATACTTGGACAACCCCACTGTATTTTCAAGGCATTTGCCTCACATCTTTCTAGAGCTATCTCATTCTTAATAATCATGCGTAGGCAGCTTGGTATCTAACCACAGAATCTTTTCTGGATGATCTCAGATACTGTTCTCAACTCTCCATTTTTCTCTCACGTTCTCTTTTTCTTTTATTATTCACCTACTGTTTTATTTATACATCACTTCTCTAAATCTTTGTTTTCCTTATATTTGGATTTTTGTCTCTTCAGCATTGATCAAGGCAAAGCAGATGTTTCCTAGCCTCATTTGTAGATGTATATACAATGACACAAAGAACTCCTGCCACAAAGTCAGAAGTACTGTTAGTGTTAATACACACCTAAGTGACATTCACTTCTCCTGAAATTTTTTTGCCTGAATCGTGAACATTCCACTTTGAAGATCATGAAAACTTATTGGACACCCATGCCAATCACTTTCTGTGCAGCCACTTAACCTGAGCATCTCTGATGCTCCAACGGACTTGGAGATAGTCTACTTAACTCCTTCAACAGAAAACATGCACACACACACAAACACAGACACACATACACGCACACACATGTACACACAGACATGCATACACACATACACATACATATACACACACAGACACACACAAACACAGACACATATACATGTACACACATATACACACAGACACACCTACACACATAAACACACATACACACACATACATACACACACAGATACATATACAAGCACACACAGACACACATAAACATACACACACACACAGACACACACATACACATACACACAGACACACACACATACATACACACACACATACATACACGCACGCACATACACACACAGATAGCCCCACGGATTGTTGGGCTTTTATTTAACACCATGAGTTGATTTGTTAGTGAAACATGTGTTTGATGGCACATGAGCTTGGGTGCACGTGTGGCTCTCACCTTGGCTGTGAGATTCCCTTCCTCAGTCACGGTGTAGTCCAGGTCCTCAAGCAACTTCTTCATTCCTGCAACGTCTTGTTCAGCTCCGTCCCTCACACTGAGATGGGCAAACTCTACGTTGCATATGATGAGAGCCTGGCGAGTGCGCTCATTTCTGTTCTTTATTGGGTAGATCTGCAGAAATTGATATGCAGGGAATTTTTACTCGACTTCATTGAAAGCCCCATGGACTCTTAAGTGTCATTTTATTAATGTCTCATCTGCTGTCCAGGCCCCCAACTTTACCTTGCTCTGTGCTACAAACTCAGAGACAGATACTAGCAACATCACAGATCATCAGTGAAGAATTTTGAGGAAAGTGCAGTCATTCTTAGACGTGCCTCCTCCTACTTCACCTAGTCCAATTCAGCACACAAGTTTCAGCATCAGTTTCATGAAAGCAAGGGTTTAGGATTAGGGTTAAGTGAAGGTTTTATTGCCTTGTTCAAAACAAATATAACAAAGATCTTTTTCTTTAGGTAGCATTATTAATTCTGTATTATTTGTAGCACTTCAATTTATGATGCTTCATGAACTTTAATGGCATTTAACAATAGTCATCATGTCTATAACTTTCAATTTGAGTACAAGTATTTACTATTTCAGCATGTAATTTTGTAAATGTTTTAAGTTGGCAATATATTTGAAATTCTCATAATTCTCAAGCAGTTCTGGAGTTTAATTGGAATTGGAATCTATGTGAAACCACATACCTATTCTTTACAGCAAAGCCTCTATTGAACAGCCTACCCTGTCCTCACCCCCTGAATTTAGTTCTTTTAGGGGGAGCAAATGTTTCTACTTCAACTTTATTTTATGCATGTTACACAGCACCTCGGCAGCCCTTTCTGTGCACAGTTTCTGGAATTCCTCAGGAGGGCATGTCTTGAGGGTGTCAGTAGTTTCTGGGGACTCAACTGCTCCACACTCATTGTCCTGAAGAACTGTGGATAAATTACATAATATAGATTTTGTTTTATTCCGGTGACCTTATTGTCATCTGAAAGGTGTGAGAAAGGCAAAGGTTAAGAAGAAAGCTTCCTATGGAGTGACTGTGATAATACCTATCCCTCAGTGTAAGGAGATGCATGTGACTAGTAAAGAAGGTTAAACTCCTTGGTAGACAAAGAAAAATACCCAAAAACACAAAATTAGATTTAGTAATTTGAAGGGACACATCCTTTGGGGTTAAGTTTGACCTTTTCATATTCAACAAAAATTGATTGATTTTCCAGTGGTTTACTCAAAGACAGTCACTGATGCATGTAGTCTTACTTTGTCTATAAGAAAGAGAATATTAAAGACATATTGATAAGAGTACTGACCATTACAAATATAGTGCAAGCTACATGTGTAGTTTGAAATCTCACCCTATAAAATAAACAGGGAATGGTGTTTTTTTAATAATGTGCTTTTTAAAAAGTAATATAACACATATATTGTTGCTTCACTACATATTACTAGAGCGATTTAGGCTCCAAACGTGGCTAGCGACCATCATATCGTACAATAAAATATCTCTTAATGACAGTACCTCTTGATGCACACTACACACACTCAGCACACGTGAAACACTGGAATCTTGAATTCTGTATCATCTGTGTATTATTTGTTCAGGAATTTTAATCTAAATTCTGAACCTTTCTAGAGGAAATGAGCTTAATCATTCCTTATAAATTTAAGTCAGCTATTTAATGAGGAAATGTCATCTAGAAATAATGATAATGTATTCAAGGTGAAAAGGACTTTTTTTGTCAGAGTTTCTGACAAATTCTGGATATCTTGCTTACAGAGTGCTCAGGAACCAACAATAGGCTTTTTAACACATACTTTAACATGTAGAGAAAGTCATTACCCTATGGGGTATATCTATTTCAGAGTCATGCTGGTATGTGTCCTAGAGGAATGCAGTACTATCTGATATTGCTTAACCTCATACAACAGAGATTGTACAAGCTACTGGGAAGTAACTGAGCTCATCCATGAAGAGAAAAAAGAAGAGGAACTTAGAAATTGAAAGTGCACTGAGATCAAACATAACAAACTCTATTGATGAAGGGAGGGGACCTTACTCCTCTTCAGTTACATGAGTGCAACAAGATGTTCTTTGCTTTGTGTTTCTTAAATGAGGAAATCAATATGATCCTATAATTTTGCTCATTTTTTATATTTGTAATATTTCTATCTTCTTATCTTATTCATTGTTTTCATGAGTTATTAAATAAGTGCCTTTCTAAGCATCTCATATTCCTGAGATGAAGCAAATTCAAACAGCACATAAAAATATCAATCTTTTTTGGGCATTTTTAATACATCAAACAGCAACACATATTCTCATATACTATTCAGAAAATCAAGCCAATATGATGACCTATAGTTTCCTGGCACAATCCTTGGGCAAACGGTATATTTTTTAATGCAAGTTTTATGCAGTTATCTATTTATTTACAAGTATAGAAAATGTTCTGAGTTAATAGTCACCTAACAAACTGGGGCACATGTATAAATAAGAGTTTCCTGCTATGTTATCCCAGACCTAATAGAAAAATTAGCATGAGGGCCAATCTTTTTATTACAAAATAGTGAATAGGATAGTGCAGTCTGGTTCCCAAACAGTCACTATTATTCTGTTTGTACAACAAAAATGGAGAAACTATAAATCTAGACAAAAGTTTTAATCTGAGTCCTATGAACTTTTCAAAAATCTTTTGTAATTGACAGCAAAGGAAGCGATTAATACAGGATAAGACAAAGTCATGTTCCTTGGCATGTAGGTGTGGAAGTGATTATTTCTGAGCAAATAACAATGTTCTTTTTTTTTTTTTTTTGGTACCAGGGATCGAACTCATGACCTTGCACTTGCCAGGCAGGCGCTTAAGCCACTGAGCTAAATCCCCGGCCCAAATAACAATGTTCTGCATGTATTGCAAATGAAACAAACAAGGAATCAATTTGCAATCTTTCTGTCCTTCACAGCATAAGCTTTAGACTGTGTTTGAAACCAATCCATTGTATCTCTGCCCATTCATCCGGTGAGAGACTTTACACAATTCCAGATTTAAGTTCATATGATGTCCTAGCTATCTGAGTCATTTTACCTGAAGTGTCCTCAGATTATTTTTACGACTTGAATTCAAACATAGCACAGGGGCTACTGGGACATCATAGAAAATCTACGTGGGCTTTTCCCTAATACGGCCTCTGCTGATCATATAGGCTGAGTTTAGAGTTTAAAACTCCTTGTGATTCTGTTTTTGAAATAATTTTAAATACCGTTTGTTTTAAATTCCCAACTTCTATATTACGTTTTATTTTTAAAAATTGTCATTTTTTGTAGTCATCTCAAGTTTGAAGGAAAGTATCCAGGAAAAGGACCAGGGTAACTACAAAGGAGAGCACAGCCTAGGCTACGGTCTCAGAATGTGTCACTCGCTTATCATGTTCCACTGCTCAGAATATCCCCTCTCCCCACAGAATAGCTCATTGGAAAAGAATGTTTGATATGATGCAGTCTCAACTATTTATGGTGCCTTTTTTTCATTACCATTAATCATTCTGGTAAGTACTAGGTCCACATATCTGTAACATCTATGAAGATTGAAACTGAAGTGAATTTGAAACTGAAATCATTTTGACTCATTACTGTATTTAAAATTCAATTTGGGTCAAAATTGTTTCAAATTACAAAACTTTCAACATTCCATGGGAATTTTCCTGGCTATATTTTAAAGTCAAATATTAGCACATGTGTTGTGATTATTTTTAATATTTATTACATAGGAATCATTTGATTATTCATCATATTGTAGTTCAGTACTATTATGTGTTTGACAATTGTTGACGAATCTGAGTTGGAAGAACTTAGTAGATACAAACGTTTTTACTACTGAGTTTGAAAGTGAATAGAATTGGAGAATTTCAATTGTGGGAACAATTTTTGATTGTAGATATATTATTTTATGAATCCAATAGATTATTTCAACAAAAATATTGAATACACAGAAGGAGCTAAATGAGTCTAGAGTTGTGAGGAGAGCTTTGAATGAGAGCTAATTTTTCAGAAGTTTTTGCATGTCTGTCATTACTATGTACCTATCCTTAGGATGTCATGGTGAAGAAACTCTGGAATTCTCTACTGCTGACAAACGCTAAAAATGATGATGGAAAGGTTAAGAATCTGGCTCATTAGGTGACAGAATCTAGGCTGAGATATCCCTTTCTACAATATTTCTTCGTTTAACTATTCTGTGAACATCTTAAATACAAAGAAACTGGATCCCAGCCCATGACAGACTTCAGTGTTGCTGTTAAAAGGATACTTCTACATATGGAAATTCGACTTCATTAATTGAATGATTGTGGAAATCACAGAAAAGAGTTGAACAGAATGAGATTTGAATTGATTTTGGAATTTTAAGGTATTGATTTGCAAGTGATTCCAGTCTTACCTCTTGCACTATTGGTCTCTTTGTCTAGATTAAAGAAAGCCTGGAGAAAAGCTTGACCCGCCTCCTGTGGCTTCAGTCGGACGGAGTCTATAAACACTCGGGCCTTTTTTCCACGCTCAGCTTCCATGAATCTTTTCTTGGCCTCTTCATCTAACTTCACCAGATTCTTCTGTACCACATCTTCCAAAACAGCAGTGATGTATTCTTTGCCAATGTGCTCCAACATCTTAAATGGTGGTTTTATTTGGTGTTTTTCTGTTGAAATAGAAATACACCCTGAATAATATCCCAGTTAAAGAATATTGCCCACATCAGTCACAAATTTGTATATATGTTCTATTTGATTATCTCCCAAAATAACTATACAGTTATTTCCTTGTACTTAGAAGCCATCTCAATGAGAGCTTGAAATGATATCATGCTATATATAATGATTGGTAGTCACTTAAGGTTTATTTTTGATGGCTGCATCTGTGTCATCCACCTCTTTCATATTCTTAGTTCTCTTTCTCAGAGCCCACGATGATAATGATGATCAACTAGAATGTGTGCTCCATAGAAAACATAAGGTCTTGTCCAGATGGTAAATTCCTCCACTACACAGAAAAGTCTGATGTTCTGTACTTTGTAAGGTGAAAACACTCTGTCCTTAAATTCCCATAATACTACATAACATCCTATCCCCCAATTTTTTGTGCTGCAAATACTTTAAAACATAATAAGCTTGCTTAATTTATGAATTCAACAATAAATTAATAAATGCATTTAGACTTTTCATTCTTTTAAGAGCTCATTTCCAATTAAAATTCAGTACTTAAAATAATGATTACTAAACTTTCATTATGATAAATTAATTTGGCTTAGGGTGAATGTATGATTCCTTAGGAAAATTTAAAACTTTATTGAGAAATAGAATGTGAGTATCAAATAGTAAATCTTTTACTTTACATTTGTGGATATATTTTAGTGAAGAAATATATGGGAGGACAAATTCTCATATTTATTTTCAGTTTTATAGCAATAGTTACAGAAATGTTCTAAATGTCCAGATAGGTGTGATATAAAATTATATTATCTTAAAAAAATTTCTATAAAACTGAAAAAAAACACTGTGAAATGATAGAGGAAGGAGAAAAAAATGAAAAGTAAAAAAAATGAGAAAAGTAGGAAAAACTGAAGCAAAGCTTTTGTAAATCAGGAAGGGAAGAGGAATTGTAGAAATGGGAGGAGAATGGGGTAAAAAAAGAATCAAGCTGTATCATGCACAGGTTCAAATTCTCTATGATTAATTGTGTGTATCTAAATTATACCAGTAAACTTAATTTAAAAAAAAAACAAAGAAAAAGAACTTTGTCCTAGAATTCCAGTCTCATAGTCTATGTTATATGGAGTTATTCTATCAGTAAATGTTTATTAATGAATAATTAATATAAATACACATAGACATTATAAAATAAGGAAAAAATTATTTACCATCAATTAATTTAATGAATGTTCATATTTCCAAGGAACTTTTATGGCTAATAAATAATATATCAAAAACAAGATAACTCATTATATTACTATTATTTGTGCATCTATCCTAAGTTGTCTACTAATATTATGCCAGAACCCTAGAAATTGCCAGTGAAGTAGTTATTTACCTTACAATTTAAAAAAAAGAAAATATAATAATATAATAATAAGTAACAATTAGTTCAATTATAACTTGCTAGAATTAGGAACTGTGTTCTTACACCATGGTCAATATAATCAACTATGGCACCGCTTCAGTAACTACAGTTAACACACTCCCTGTTACGCCAAGTATTTTACTAGAATCTTCTCTCTGAAACAGCACAAAAACTTTATGAAATATCTCTTACACCCATAGATATTGTTATTGGCCAAACTTTTGGGAAAAGATGAAGGTAGTAGCCATGAAATTAAATGACACTTGGGGGAACAGTTACTTAAAAGAAAATAAGACATTTCTATAAGAAAATAAGAAATGATGGGTCAATTCTAGCAGTAAAATCACATAGGCTTCAACAAAGAAGTAGTGGAGACACTGATCTTGAAATACATTGTACAGAAGTTGAAATAGCATTGGATCCCAGCTGTAATAAAGTTGGACTAGTATACAGATGCTGAAAGAGTTTCATGGAGCCCTCAGGTTGCCGTGTCAAATGAGCACTCTGCCTGGGTTCTGGGTTTTCACTTCATTTATTTGTATGCTCAGAAAGTTGTAGATCACTGACTGAACAAAGATTTGTGAAGTAACACAATACATGATAAACTAAAGTTTTTAAAGAAGACATACAATGCCCAAACATATGAAAACCACATGACTGACCACATGAAAATATTTAACATTTCTAGGGATCAAGGAATACAAATTAAAATCACAATGAAACACTGCCCTACGCCTGTCCCAAGGTCTATTATTAGAGGATGTGGATAAAGAGAAATGTATGCATGTTCTTCATTAAAATCTGAACTCATACCACCACTATGAAAAATAATAAGAGCTTTCTTTAAAGATAAGAAACCCTTGAACTTACTACTGGGCATTTGTCTAACCCTATGCAAACAGGTGAAAAATGTGAAATGACAGCTGTGCTTGAACGTTCTCTGAAGCATTTCACAGCAATCGGGGAATCAAACCAACACAAGTGTCTGTGGGCAGGTGAATGAGAAAAGGAAGTGGAATACTGTTCATGTATTTTAAGAAAGAGATTTCAGTAATTAGTAAAAAGCATGAATAGAAAGCTGGAGATTTAGCTCAGTGACATAAGCACCGGCCGGGTAAAAGCAAAGTCATGAGTTTGACCCCCAGTACCACACACAAGACACACACAGGCACACACAGCAAAAAAAGCATGAATAAAACAAGAGGACTTTATGTTGATCAATAATGAACCAGATCAGCTCTGAAATTCAAGGACCACAAGATGCCACTTATATATGGAATCTTAAAAAGTAATATTCATAAAAATATAGAATAGAAAGGTGTTTAGCAGGTTTTAGTGGTGGAGTGGGCAAAATTAGAGAGAAATTTGCCAAAGGAAATAAAATTTAGTAACACAGGAGAAATAAATTGAAGAGATCAATTGAAAAATATGGTGAATATAAAAAATAATGATATATTGTATTTTTGAAAATTTATCAAAGACAAATTTTAAGTGTTCCCATCACAAAAAAAGATAGTATAGGAGCTACTGTGTATATTAATTAGTTCCATTTGGTCATTCCCCAAACTATGCTGTACATAAGAAATATATACCATATTTGCCAAATAAAATAACACATATAAATTGTAATCTAAGAAAACTAAAGAGTTTTGGCCTGAGATCTTCTTCTCTAAACATTTTCATTGCAGCAACTATGATATTTTTATAGTAAATATAACGTTTACAAATTTATAGATTCAGCCTAGATGTGGATACCAACATTGAGAATCACATACTTAATTATCAATGAGGTATTTCACAAAATATTTAGATTTAACTTTAAAAGCTTAATCATTTTAATTACCCTCCTCCATTTCCTCACTAGTAAATAGTCTCTAATCCCCAATATAAGAAATCAGCAAAACTTCATGACTTTACATTTCTTCCTTATTAATATTTTGTTTTTAGTCTCAATGTATATTAGTTTCATTTCATTTTCTAAATATTTGCAGGATCTTACCAACTAATTCTGCCAGTTCTAGCAGCTCATTTCTCCTATTCAGACCAATATCCTTCTTTTCTTAATTATTTCAAGAATCCTTAAAAGTCTACACTTACCCTCTTCTTGTGTATTCTTCACAATGAAGCAGAGTGAGATTTCTAATATCAAAATTTGATCAAAATTTGAAAACTCTCAGTTTAATCTAATCTTAGCATTCTCATCCAGCCTTACTCTGATAGTAAATCCACATTCTACTTTTAAATATGCTGCCTATCTTGTGATTTATCAAAAATGTCTACTTAGAGATCTCTGCATCTCCCATTTTCCAACCTTTCATTTCTTCCTGTGGTCCTGTTGTTTATCTCACATAACTGCAACTGTGATTTCCAACCCACTTATCACTATCCATTATTAGATTCCGCTATCCCTTGGAGGTCTAGGAGCCATGAACTAGGTCTGTATTAGTTCCGAATTCAGGGAATGTTCAATAATTCTCTGCTGTATCACTGGTTAAATATATGAACAAAAGAATATAGGGACAAATGACTGAAATTTAGGCCTGACCTGTCTCTTAATTAACAATGCTTAACCGTAGGTTAGGCATGTGTGATTTAACATTTCCAGTGATCAAGTTTGTTGTGTAAAACAGGTGGCCTAAGAGTTGGCTGTAGGATGACTCAGGGTATTACATCAGCAGAGGAAGAGGAGGGCACTAAGAAAGAGGGGAGCTGGGAGAGAAAAGAGAGAGAAACAGAGAGAGACAGACAGACAGAGAGACAGAGAAAAGAGCCCCTGAGAGCAATTCAATCAAGAGTATAATTCAAAATAATGGATAGGCAAAGGGGGTGAACTCAAGACTCCCTGACCTGATCTGTTCCTTGTGACCTGAATGGCAAATTCTGAATCAACAGGAAGCAGAGAGATTTCAGAGTGAACTTAGAGACTTCTAGTGCTGTTCCACACAGTCCTTCACTCTCCCTTTTATTATGAGACACTGAAAAAACTCCTGTCTGGCTTAAGGAGCTCTGGAGTCTTTGTTCCTTTTCAGTGTCTCTAACTCCACACTCTGTGGTTCCAATTACACACAGAAAGAAAGGGAAAATTCCCTGGTACACTCCTGGCTTGCTTCCCTTTTCTGACTTTCGCCTATCACAGAGCAGTAAATACATCCCTTTTCAGGAGGGGACCCAAACTCACCAGCCATGGGGAGCTGCCTCAGAACCTTCTTGGTGTAGTGGGACTGGAGGGCCTCAGACTGGAAAATGAAACTTGCTGCCTATTTCCTAAGTGCAGGGGGTGGGGACAATCACGTTGTGAAACTGCTGCTCAGAACGTCAGCTTCCTGGTTTGGAAGTCCCCTGCAGCTGTAACAGTGGAATCTTGGTCCTGGGCTCTAATATCTTCCTTTGGGAAGGAAATTTTAAGAACTAGAAATGATGCATACTGCCCTATAAGTTGACTCCTCTGACTCCTGTTTCCCTCCAATGCCCTTGGTCTGTCCAAAGAACTCCTTTGTTAAACTCTCCTGTCTCCTCATCTACTTATTTGTACTTAAAAAGTACAAATATAATGAATCGCTTTCCATTTCCCAGTAAAAATCAATCAGGTGGCTTCTGTCTTCTGTTTAAACTTTGCTGATTGTATCTTCCCCTCTCTGTCTCCCTATCATCTTAAACTTCTATTGCAGAGAGTTCTAGGGAACCTTTTTCTCACTCCTTCCCCAAAAGGAGTTTTTTTTTTTTAGCTGTCCAAGATCAATTTAAGGTCGTTTTTACTGAATGTGACAGTTCTATATTGGGTATTTGCCTTTTGATTTCTAGACTAGCATTCTTCATAGGACCAGTCTTAGCCTGTAGTAGAAGGGATGGTCACACAAAAGATATCTGCCCAAAACAATCAGTAAGAAAGAGAAAAAGCTGTGACATGCTTAACTTTGACGTTTTTCCAAAGGTCAGAAATTCACTTTCACTTTAAAATACTTTAGGACCAGTGAGGGTCATTCTTACTGTAGTTACGGTAGTTCTTCCAGCTGAGTAGATTTTAGCCCAAAATTTATTTTTCCTTCTTCATGAAAGGATTTCACACCCTAGTATTTATTCATAGTGTCATATGTCTGCTGACTGTTTCATGTTTGTTGATTGTTTTATCTTCTCAGTAGACCTAGATATTCTCCTTCTGGGTATTTTTCCAGAAGAATTGAAAAAACATCATACCACAGCAATATATGTGCACCCATGTTCATAGTAGCACAATTTATGATATTTTTATTTTATAAACAACCCACATGCCCATTAAGCAAGGAATGGATAGAAAAGATGTTGTATTTTTATGCAATGGAGTACTACTCGGCTGTAAAGAATGATAAATGTAAGGCTTTCATAGGTAAATAGAAACAACTTATGAGACCATACTCATAACTGAAATTAGACTTCCATGTATAAATATTATTTTCTCCCTAGTGTAAGAAGCTGAAAGAGTAAATAAGATCCAAAAGATACAAGAGATATTGTGAAAGGGAAAGAAACAGCTCAGAAGTATGAAAAACTGAGATGGAGGAAAGGAGAATAGAAGGAAGGGGAAAAGTTACACACACATTCATTTTATATATAGATAGATAGATAGATAGCTAAGATAATTGTATTATTCATTCTATTAGCTCATTAAAAGAAACATTGCTTATATTGCTTGATCAAGTTGAAGTGTCTATATCTGATAATCTGAGCAAGTATTTTGAAGATAATAAAATGCAATATAATAACCATTGTTAATTTCTTATCATCTTGCTCTGAAATTTTTATGTTTTGCAATTTTCTTTAAAAATTTTTAATTAAAGTGAAAAACACATCAAAAAGAAAAAGAATGCAAGTACTAGGAGTCAAACTTTGCTTGGTTTCCCTCAAACATCTTAACAAACTTCAGAAATATGTAGGTTGTGCTCATAAATTTGTAAACAGTAAAATCGGGTTCTAGAATAACTCACTTAACCCACTGTGCTATTGCTGTCATAACTTCTTCTCTTCCTCTTATCCCTCAACTCAGGTAACTTCTGTGACTGTACCTACTTTGCACTGTATTCCAAAAGCAGAAAGTCCAGCAAACAGTATTTTAAAATAAAAAGAATAGTGTTACTAGGAGTTCCACTATTACAGGTGTCAAAACACGCCAAATACATTACTTCTCTATGCTGCATCTCTTGTATTCTCAGTGTCGTAAAAACAAACAAACAAGCAAACAACAAAATAAACCCAGGACAACCTTACATTTTTATTTCATATTTATTAGATTTTTAGAAGAAATGTCTGTTTCCAAGAGACATGATTCTAAACACTGGTGCAGAAAAAGAGAACTGGCTTCCAACAGAAAAGGAAATAACACAACTGCAAGGTAGAGTTCTGCTAATATAAATGTAAGTGGTAAGATATCTTTACTAATGGGGACACACATACAAAAGGGAGGAATCCATGCTGGTTTTAAATGTTCCCCTACTGTGGTTCTCCTAAAGTGGGTTCTCCAAAATTACGACTACCTTTTCATTTACAGTATTCGTCCTTGAGGAAAACCCAGCCACCTCTGCAAAACATTAAAAGCAATGTGCGGCATAGAAAAAGAGACAGTCTTCCAGTAGCCTCCCTTCACTTTATCAGATGAGGATGGGTCCCCGTACTCTGTCCCCAATTCCTTCTCACCCTCACTACACATAGACAAACCTTCACACAGATACTGATATAACTTATACATTTTAATGTCCTGGGAAAAGATAGAAGTGTTTCGTCAATGTCGCTCTCTCTGTAGTGGGCATCTGTGCCACAGGATCTGGTATTTCAAATGAAAATTGTACCTAAAAGAGAAAAAACATTTGTAAACCTTTTTATCTGAGGTGGAGAATCTTGATTTGGTCTGTAAAAAAGGAAAACTACAATAAATATAGGAAAAATAAATGACTTTTTAAAGGAATTCTCTAAGAAACATAGCAAGAAGCATATCTAAGCATAGAATGAACTTGCAGACTTTTAAAATCTGTTGCTGATCTGTTAGCTATATTGGATATGAGCAAGTTAGAGTTTACTCATCTGTCTGCTCACAGCAGAACAAGAGTTTAAGTAAGTGAGTATTTTCTAGGGCTTCTGGATCTTACTACTCTCACCCCTGTTTTCTGACCCATCAAGGACCTTCAAAATTCCCTTGGAGAGAATAGAGATGTCCAGAACCGACTCATAAGATTCCAGCAGGAATAGCAAAAAGCCTGACCGGTAGATGAAGGAGAAACATTTAGCATCCCACCTTTCGGAAAATTTCCTGCAGGTCACAGCACCAGGCATATTCTTGCATAGTTTTAATGAGTTTCATAATAAAAAGAGAGCCTCTTTCAGGATGTCGCCAAGAAACATTATCTGTTAAAAAATCACATTCCAGGTCTTATGGCAGGTGTTCTCCTGGACACAGGGGCAGCCGCAGTATTTCCACGCCAGATTATGCTAGTACTGAGAGAATCCTGTTTCCTACACGCTGCCTGCCACACTTAATGAATATATGCAAAGTTGGTGACAGCATTTTACGAGTACTCAAAACAGTGATTGATGCAATGCAGGTATTAGGACAGCAGAGTCCCTGATTTGAAGGAGGTGCACAGTAGAGAGAATGGAAAGGACAGAAGGGCATAGAGAAGAGTTGTTGGATCAAGCATCTCAAGTTTGCTGTTTAATGGCTCTTATTTAAATTGTGGCATCAACTATAAAGGGTTGAGGTAATGATTTCTGTGGCAAAGAGACATATGATGAACACATGTAATGCAACATGAGTATCTGACATATAAAGGATTATATATTAGAAAACGCTAAATAAGAATGAAAATTGTATCAACATAATGAAAAATGGTCAAAGGGAAATATCATTTCCAAATGGAAAAATTAAAGGTGTATTAGAGAAGAGAACTACTGAAGACAACGTTATTAGTTATACAACATAGCAGACAAATGGAAATAGTGAAATATTTTAAAATATCAAAGGGAATGTACAGAGAAAAAGCAGTAGGAATAGCTGTATATATTCATGGACACATCATTTAACCAAATCTTTTAGCCAACAATAATGGTAATAAAATGCATATAAACAATTAACATCCTATTAAAATACAGCTTGCTTATTGCACTTTTGCTAGCTAAAAAAAAAGCATATAAGAAGAAAGGTGGAGGCAGGCATCTCTGCAGGTCTGTTGTGGGATTCAAGAAGCTGATATTCAGTTTTCTTCAGGAAAATCACATGACATCACTGGGATTTAAACAGAGGACTGTGAAGCTGAAGATGCCTGAACTTGGAATTTTAAGAATTCCTGGAGGGGCACAAGAAACAAAACTGAGGGGAACAGAAATCAACAAAGCAGCTGTTGAAAAGTCAGAGGGTACAGACTACTACATAGCCAGAGGTGAATGTATTGTAGAAGACCAGGAGAAAATGATTTAGAACAATTTTGGCTGCTATTAAGATTGCTACATAAGCTGGGAAAGTATGCATTGTATCATCATTTTTAATTATTGGAAAATATATTGTGTTCTACATCAGGACATGGTCAACATAATGAGGAGCCAGGCTGTTTCTGGAGGCATGCATCTCATTATAGAACATAATCTCTAAATTACTTGAACCAAGGCGATACGCCTTAGGACCCAAGGTAACTAAGATAACATCAACTCCAGGGCAATGCAAAATTTAGTAGATGAGAGGATTCAAATGACTTTTATTTAAATTTTAATATGTGAAATATCTCTAGTTGTTATAAGATACAAACTGATAACAGCAGTCATTTATTTTGTGCTTTTACTATGTAATATACTCATTATTGCACAAATATCATCTTATTTAATGCTCAGAACAATGGTATTGCATTTATGTATATTAACGATTAATCCAAAGGAAGCTTAGCAAGATTAAATGACCAGAAACAGATCACAAAGTACTGAATACAAATGTCAAGTTATAATTGCAGTGCTCCTACTTCCTAGCTTACATTTGGAATCACTCAGATGTATTTTCTTTTATACACTTTATAATTCACTTTAACATAAGACCTTAATGAGCCTGGTTTGCCCTTATATCCATATTTTCCCTAAACCACTCTTCTACAAATACCTAATGTCTTGGCAACTGTAATATAAGGGATCTCAATACTGTGGGCATTTTTTTCTGTGATGTCTGATTATAATTTACATCAGTATAGATAGTTTTCCATTTAATTCAGTGCTATCCTTCAAAGATCAAGGAAAAAATATTTTTAACATAGCAAAATTTTACTGCTAATTTAGTAGAAATATATGTACATTGTATCTTCATGAAAAAGGGCAATTGTATGTGTTACTCTAAGGAAACTGACTTGGTCTTCAACAGTTTCATCTAAAAATACACTCTGGTATTCATACTTCAACACAATGGTGTGAGTTTCTCCATTACTAACCCTAAAAAACTGTTCTGCACAAAACTCATTACCTGGTGTTGAAGAGCAGAAGGCAATAAAATCCTTCTCTATATGAGCTTTCTTAATGCCATCATCTTCAAAATCCTCTGGATTGAGTAACATTTTGTTTCCATAGTCTCCTGCTGAATCCTTTAACCACACTGCTCCTTGTTTTCCTGGAAAGAAAAACATTGTTTTCTCTTACTATCAACTTTCAGGAGCACTATTGCTTCCTCTAAACCAATACAAAATTATGATATAATTATTTTATTTACTACTTAGATATATTTTATATTTGTGTCCCATCATACATTGTCATTCTTTTACATATAAATGTACGTTTCAGGAGTCATCTTGTCAACAAATCTTATTTTTTCCTAACACTCAAATGAAAAGCATCACAGCATCAAAATTTCAAGATTAAAAATGGTATATCTCTTTAGTCAAAAGTGAAACTTTTTCAAACCAGAAATGCAATTCACAGAAACAACATCTGATGAATTGACCAAAATACATGTTTTTTGATATTTAGAATACACATAAGAACACACCGAAAACTATTGGATGCTGCAAATAATGGAGTCAGTAGTTGAGTGCTTCGTGCCCTACCAGAGATGGGTGCTCACCACCACGGCAGGCTTGTATGATGATCACCTTGGGTTTGTCCATCAAACTTGGACAGTTGCTTGTGTTCAACATCAGAAAGACAGCGCTGACTGTCAATACATCTGAGACTTCCGCAGAGTACCTCTTTCCACAAATGCCACCCGGAATTCCATGAGACATGAACACCAGGAAAGTGCTGTCAGAGGTCTTGTGCTCTGCGCGGGCTGCAAACACCTGCACCTCTGTAGCCATTTCCTGGAAAAAATCACACCA
>PVJX010027624.1:0-24681 GCA_004027295.1 Dolichotis patagonum | reverse complement strand
GCTGTTCTTTGTCATGGAAGTATCTTATTTCTCCATCCATTTTGAAGGACAGTTTTGCAGGGTATGTCAGTCTGGGTTGGAAGTGGTTTTCCTTTAGGATCTGAAAGACTTCACTCCATGCTCTTCTTGATTTCATTGTTTGTGTTGAGAAGTCTGCCGTGATTCTGATAGGTTTTCCTTTATAGGTGATCTCTCTTTCTCTCTAACAGTTTTTAGTATTCTATTCTTATGTTGGATTTCTGGGATGGTGATTATTATGTGTCTGGGTGCAGTTTTATTTTGGTTCTGGCTGTTTGGAGTTCTACATGCTTCACTTCTCCAGATGTCTGTTTCTCTTCTCATGTTTGGGAAGTTTTCAGCTATTACTTCTGTAAATATCCTCTTGATATCCTTTGGGCTGTCCCCTTCTTTTTCATTTATCCCTATTAATCTTATGTTATTTTTCTTTGCATCATCTTGCAGGTGTTGAATTGTTATTTCCTGATTTTTTGTTATTTTTAAAAGATCTTGTCTTTCCTGCTCACTGGCTTCAATTTTATCTTTGAGGTCTGCAATTCTATCTTCACTTTCATTGAGGCAGTTTTTACAGCTTTCAATAGAATTTTTGATTTCCTGTATATCTCTTTGAATCTGCTTTATGCATTCTGTTTGTTTCTTATATTTTTCATTCAGGGATTCTATCTGCTTGCTTTGTTCCTCTAATTTTTTAGCTGTGTTTTCACTAGATGCGTTCACTATTTCTTTCACTGTTTTTATCAATTCTTCTTTTACCTGGGCAAGTATTTCTGATTTGAATTTCTCCATAGCTTTCCTTATTTGCATATTTATTTCATTTGATATCATTTCAGACATTTCAGGTGTATGGCTTCTTTTTTCTTCTATGTACACAGCTTCTAAGCTTTCTTGGGGAGGGCTAGGGCTTTGAGCCTGCCTTTTGGTCTTTCCTTTTGTCATTTTTGTATATTTCCTTGCTTTGAGCAGTGCTCCAAAGCTTTCTCTGCATGTGTGATGAATTACCTCTTGCACCCTCCATTCCTCGAGAGGCAGTTCCTCCCCCACAGGCTCTTGGCTTCCTCACAGGGTCCTAACTCCCCTCTGTGGGCTCCTGACTCCCTAAATTTTAAGGCAAATGCTGGGTGTGGTCAACCCGGAGCCTGTGGAATCTCAGGCAGGCCAGGCCACCGTGCTTTGTCCCAGGCAGGTCTCCAGGAGGTTCCTTGCGAGTGAAGTGTTGGCCTACAGGTCCCAAAGTGTCAGGGCAAAATGCTGGTTTCTGCAAAGTTCCTGGTTCCAAACAGACCTGGCCAACATGCCAGTCTCCACAATATTCCCAATCCAAACAGCCCAGACCTCTCTGCGGGTCCGGGAGGTTCCCGGTCCCAAAGAGTCAGGCCTTGATGCTGGTCTCTGTGAGATTTCCTGGGGGTGAAGGGCGGGGCTATGGGCCCAAACAGACCTGGTCCAGATGCAGGTCTCAGGGCAGTTTCCTGCAGATGAAGGGCGGGCCTACCAGTCCCAAACAGTTGTGCCGAGATGCTGGTCTGCGCAGACTTTCAATCCAAACAGCCCGGGCCACTCTGTGGGTCCCAGAGGTTAGGGTCCCAGAAAACAAACTTCTAAACCAAAGCAAAAAAGGAAATAAAGAAAAGTAATTAAAAAAATGCAATGGAGTCCATGTTCAAGCACTCCAATAAGAAAATGCATATGCCATTCCTACATGAACTCTATGCCACAAAGCTTGAGTATCCACACAATTCCTTGCTTGTCTTAGTTGCAATCTGATTGCAAGCAGTTATACCAGTTCCCCCCTTTTACCTTGTACTTTGATTCTATACTGAGCCAGTCTTAAGATTTTTCCCTTCCATCCACCTTTCAAGGCAGCACCTGATGAGACACAGGGCTTGGTTTAGGGGCTCTTTTTTCCAAAATAGAGTAGCAAACTCATTGGGCACCAGTTCCTTATTTATTCACCCTCTCTGATCACAGTCTGGGGGGGCATGCCATTGCCCACAATGAAAGTTGGAGAAGACGCTGCAGAGATGCAACATTCCTCAGTGTTTTCAGGAGAGGAGATGAGGAGAAAGAGTTGGTATATGTAGAGTTTGTCCAGGAGTTTAGCCTCTGCAGTATTGTTCATTTCTTCAGGCTATTCATTTTTTCAGACACTCTCATGTTACCTGCTCCCTAGAGGAGTGTGAGGGTAGTGCAAATCAACTGGGAGGCACTGTTTCTCCTTTTTAACTATTCAGATATTTGGTTTGATCTTCATGTATCATCTTTCAGATTAACTTTCTATTTAAGAATATAAATCCTTTCCCTGCTTCAGAGTAAGTTTGTTTTCAGTGAGTGTTCTCTGAGTATCTCTGATGGAACACTTCATTTAGTCTTTCATTTTGTATCTCTTTTCAAATATTTGATCATTAATATTCACTAACACTTTAAGGAAACCTCAGACTCTCTACCATCTCTGGAATGAATTTTAGAAATTGTTTGAACTGTCAATAAACAATCCAATTTTCTGTCCTCCAGACATCTAATAGAGTTGTCTTGTTTTAGTGTCTTTGAAATTAGATACAGTGCTATACCTTGTCTTAGTCAAGGGAATGTGAATAGAAGCAGCAGTAAGTGTCATTCGGTTAGCAACATTCAATACCCAGTGTAATACTGTAGTGCTTGTCTTCCCTCTGCTGAATACCTGGAAAAATGGAATCCTGGTTAGGCTGTGACTCTTACTATGATGAAGAGTGCACTGCCAAGCCCACAGTTATATGTTATGACTTGGAAATACATTTCTGTTAAATTTCTGAGATTTTTGTAATTGTTTATAACTTCAACATATAATATTATAACCTAGCCTAAATTGGCTGACTTTGATATACTTTCCCAGAAATTTGCATATTTTAGCTATATTTACAAATTTGGGTTGTAAAATTATTCATGCAATCCTCTTACTTTTAATTACAAGTCCATTTATTCAAATATAAGATGATAAAAATTGCATATTTTTGCTGATTTTTATAAGATAATATAATGAGAAATATAAAAATGACAATTTTATCAAATTTATTCAATACAAAACCAATTTGTTGAAATAACATATACTCAAGCAACACTTGGGGTAATCAATACATAAACAAATGTGCTGTTCAGGTGACACGCAAGATAAACTGTCCATATGGTAGGTAATAGTTTTAGTTCCTGGCTGCATTATTCAGCTTACCTGTTGCTGGGACATACTACTTGATACCCACAATTTAAAAGTGGAGAGGTTTAATTTTTCCCATGGTTTTAGGGGATTCAGTACATGTGGTGCTGGTTCTAAGGGAAGAAAATCATGGCAGTAGGGTATGATAGAGTAAATATTCTTAGTTTATGGTAGCCAGCAAACAGATTGGAGGAGAATCACCAAACAGAAATGGGCTAGGAAACATATATAGCACCCAGGTCACATATCTACGATATATCTAGATGCACACAGAAATATCCCTTACTAAACCCTGGGCATTTCTTAAACAAATCAAGTTGACATAATTAAAGTTAATTATCACAAGGGTAGCACTTAGGCTTTTTCCCATTTTCTTGTGTAGTGTGCAAACCTTCTTAAATTTTGTAGTCTTTTCAAAGAACCAATTTCTTTTTATTGAACATCTTTATTTTGTGGTTGCTTTCTATATCATTTAATTTCTGCTGTTTATCATTTCACTCCTAGTTTCTTTAGCTTCTTTTTACTGACTTCCTGAAATCATAATTTCAATCTTTAATATTTTCCTCTTTCTTCATATGTTTTCTAAGTACAAATTCAGTACACGAATATTGTATATATCAGGGTTTCATCATCATTTACTTCAACATATTTGTTTCCATGCTAATTTCTTGTTTGATTTAGATGTGTCTCTAGTAAATTGCATGTGTTTACATTTTTTAGCCTTTTAGAATCTGAATTTAGAGTCATTTACATTCACTATGATTTGTTACATATTAGATATTCTTATTTTTGCTACCTATTCATTCTAACAATGGTGTATTAACTAATGATCAATTGTAATACCCAATTGAACTGAATCAGCATGGTGCTAGGTGTGGAAGGTCCACTTGGAGACTGTTCCCAACAGCATGAAAAGAAAATCTGAATGGACAATAGAGTGCTCTTGATTCTCCTAGAGAAGCTTATCACACTGGCTTTCTTGATATGAACTCAGGTGTTCTCATTATTGAAAGAGCTCAGGTCTTCACTGTCACTGAGGATGGCTATGATTCTTCTCAAGGGAGTTCTACTCCTTACTTTAAGTTTGCTGCCTGGCTCCAGTGCAGATCCTTCATCCTGGTGGCACAAATCCTTCATCCTACTAGTACGCACTTTCTAGGTTCTGCCACTGACTTTGGGCCTTCCCAGTGCAAATCCTTGATCCAGACCAGCATTAGACATTGTGGTAGGCCCTAGGCCTCCTGTTGGACTTATGAAGGAATTTGCTGTGGGCTCTAGGTCTTCAGCTGGACTCATGCAAAACATTGCTATGGAATTCAGGCCTTCAGGTGGATTCTTTGGGTCTCTCATGTGTGGACACATGTCTGTACTCTTTTGCATTTGACTCTTTGAGTGAATATTACAAAATAATCCTATAAATTTTTTGTCCTATATTAAATTGTTTTCCTTGTAAACCCTGACTGCAACACAAATATTTCTGCTTTATTTGGATTGATGCATTTTTGTCAACTTGCTATTTTTCTTAATTGGTTGACAATCCATACTTTTTCTTTTTTATTGGTTATACTAACATTTCATCATGTATGCTGGGCACAAAAGTCTGAATACATTTATCTTGCACCTGAATGACATGTTTTAATTCCATTTATATTCTTAGTTCCTGGTTTCCCTATCTTTATATTTAACTTGTTTTACTCCAACTGCTCTTACTATTATTATACTATACAGTCAAAATTTACTCATATTTAACCATGTTCTTTCTCATTCCTATTCCTTCTTAAATGTCAGATCCTCCATCATGTTTCCTAAATTCTAAATTCTAAATTTTTTCCTAAATTCTAATGTATACCTCCCAGAATTTCTATTAGTGAGAGTCTATCTACTGGTTAAATTGTTCTTTGTCACTGTCCCACTGCCTTTCTTTCTCCATCTCTTTCCTTTTAATGAAATTTTGTTTACATTATATGTATTCACTTGATATATAATGCTGCTTTGGTAATGAATATATTTCATCACATTCTAAAAATAATTTTCTTGATTTTTCCTTGTACAAGTCTATTCCTAAGAAGTCACTAACAAACAGCACCCAGAAGCCAGTTGAAGAAATGCCAGTGCAGCCCAGAAGCACAAGCAGTGCCAGTGGGAGTGGCCCAGCAGTAGCAAGACAGTGTTTACTAAAGGATGCAACATATCCAACAGATTAAAATAAATCTACCAAGGGAAACTCATTGTATGCAAGTTCTTGCTATATGTTGTCTTTCATTATAAAAATGTAGAGCTTATTTCTATGGTTAAAGGTAGCAAATTAATAATTACCACAGTTGTTCAGTTGCCAGGTGGTGCTGGATGTAATCATTATTGCTAATTATACTACATTAGCCAAGACGTCATGTTGTAATCAGTTTTTCTACATCATATGACATCATGATTGTCCAGGGTAATAACAATCTCTGTACTCAAGTACAAAAAAAATGTGCACAGAGCCAAAAATAGCAACCTCCCATCCTTAATAAATTGGGAAGGTAGGTTTTTGGGATAGACAAAAAGATCAAGAACCACTTGCAACTAGAAAATGTCTCTGAGAAATAGTCATTTCCTAAGGAAGCCATGATACTAGTGACAAAACTATGTACCATAATAAATTTACAAGCACCAACATAAAATATAAAACAAAATAAAAAATAGAAAATAAAACATGACAAGATGCAGAAGCAAGATGCAAATCCAGATCTCCAGCCCACCCAGGACAATGAGGCAGAATAAATCAGAATTCATACAGAGGAATTTTTGACATGATAGCAGCAGAAGTAAAAAAAGTTGAGGTGGCTATGAAAGAAAATAATCTATTATGTAAGAAAAAATAAATGACAATCTATATTAAAGATATGCTCAGAAAATCTAGAGTAGACACAAAAAATTAAGAAAATAATAAAAACCAAGAATGCCCAAAATAGGAAAGAAATGGAAGGCACAAAACAGATCCAAAAAAATATACAGGAGACTAAAATTTCCATTCAAAGTATAGAGAATAGATTGAATGAAGGGGAAGATAGAATATCAGATCTAGAAGACAGAATAACACTTGCCACCTACAGAAACAAACATATGTTAGAAATAGCAAAAGTCCATGAAAAAGCAATCCAACACCTGTAAGACAAAGCAAAGCAAAACAACAAAAGATTGATGGGAGTCAATTAGAAAGCTAGAGACAGTGAAAGCACCATAAAAACATCTTTTAAGAAGTAATGGCAGACAACCTCCCAAACATGGGTAAAGAATTTAACATCCAAATATGTGAGGCATAGAGAACTCCAACCATGACCAAAATAAATTAACATCAAAGAATATAATAATTAATATTTCAGTTATTCAGTTTAAGACAGAGTATTGTAATCTGCTAGACAAAAGGAGAGAATCACCTATTAAGGGAAAACCATCAGAATCACAGCACATTTCTGAACACAAACCCTCAAGTTAAGGAAAGATTGTAGTAAAGTATTTTAAGATTTAAAAGAAAATAACATCTAACCTGAACTGATGTATCATGCAAAACCATCTTTCAAAACCAATGGAGAAGTAGGATACTTCCAAGACATAGAACTGAAAAATTCATCACCACCAAACCAGCTCTCCAAAATGCTCTGAAGGACATATCATAAAGAGATAAGATGAACCACAATTCCAATAATTCCAATAGAAAGAAGATACCAGGAAAGCAAGCAGTTAAACAGATGGGATAAACAGGGTACCATAAACAAGAAAATAATATGAGAAGAATAAGACAATGTACATCTCTTATCACCATTAATGTAAATGATCTCAATTTACCAAACAAAAGAAAGATTCTTCCAGAATGGGTTAAGAAGCAAGATCCAACAATATATTGTATACAAGAACGACATTTCACTCTGAAACTAACTCATAGATAGGAAGTCAGAGGATGCAAACCAATACTCCATATGACAAGAATCAAGAAAAAAGCAGGGATAGCTATTCTCTTCACAGTGTGAACTTCAGGCCAAGACTGATGAAAAGAGACAAAGGTCACTACATATTTTTTAAGGGAAAACTTCAAGAAGAACTGATAACAATCATAAATATACATGCATGTAATACCCATACACCCAAATATATAAAACAAATATTAATATACATGAAACATCAAATAATAACTAATGCAATTATAATGGGGAATATTAATACCATACTCTCATGAATATATTGACTACACAAAAAATCAACAAAGAAGTATTACAACTAAAACAAACCTATGAATAAATGAACTCAGTAGCTGTCTACAGAATATTCCAGCCCACAAGATCAGAATATGTATTATTTTCAGCTGCATAAGGGGCATTATTCAAAACTGACCACATACTAACTCATAGAACATGCTTAAGGTAATGAAAAAAATTGAATTTATCCAATGCATACTGTCTTACTGTAGTGCAATTAAATTTGAATTTCACAACAAAAGAAACCACAAAAACTATATAATTACCTAGAAATTAAATAACACCCTTCTGAGTAACCAATGGGTCATGTATAAAATTACAGAAGAATTTAAATTGTATCTACAATTAATGAAATGATAATGCTAATAAATGCATACTGGAACTCATGGAGTACAATAAAAATGTTCTAAGAGGGAAATTTATAGCAGTGAATTCTCACGTCAGAAATAATGAGCTCAAATAAACAACCGAATGTTGAATCCCAAACTTCTAGAAAACGAAGAGCAAATCAAAACCAAAGCTCATTACAAGGGAGGAAATTATGAAGATAAAAATAAAGTAGAGATTAATGTAATTGATATTAAGAAAACAATACAAAGAATCAATGAATGGAAGAGTTGCATCTTGGAATGGCTAAGTGAAATTGATAAACTTTTAGCCAACCTTATCAAAAATATGAAAGAAAAGACTCAAAATCATGCAATAAGGATGAAAAGGGTAAAATCACAATGAATCCTACAGAAATCCAGGTCATCATTATCTACATTGCTAACCTGTACCCTAATAAAACACAAAAGAAATAGACGGATTTCTAGATACATATGAATTGCCAAAGCTGAATCAAGAATATATAAAAATTCTGAAAAACCCAATATCACTCAATGAAATTGAAAATGTAACTAAAAGCTTACCAACAAACAAAATCTCAATTCCAGATGCACCCATTGCTATATTCTTTGGAAATTGAGAGATCTAATGCCACTAATGATGAAAATCTTTAAAGAAATTGAAGTGGAAGCAATAGTCCCAAAGTCATTCTTGGAAGAATGCATTATCCTGCTATCAAAGCCAGAAAAGAATCCCCAAAAAAGGGAACTACAGACCAATCTCCCTAACCAACATAGATATGCAAAGCTCAATAAATGTTGTCAAACAAAATGCAGCAAATCATCGAAATTATACGCAATGACCAAGTGGAATTAATCCCAGGGATGGAGGGATGTTTCAACATATACATATCAATAAATGTAATACATCATGTCAACAGAGTCAAGGACAAAAATCCACATTATTATCTTAATAGATGCAGAAAAAGCCTTTGACAAAGTCCAACACCCATTTGTTATAAAAACTTATAAAAAATTGGAATGTATGGCCTTTATCTAAATCTGATAAAAACAATCTGATGAACAACAGCCAATGTTATACTAAAAGGACAAAAACTGAAAGATTTCACTCTAAAATCAAGAACAAGATAAGGATGTCTACTATCATCACTCTTATTTATTGTAGGTCTGGAAAAATTAGTCACAGCAATTAGGTAAGAGAAATAAATTAATACAATCAGGATAGGAAAGGAAGAAGTTAAATTACCATTATTTGCAGATGACATGGTACTCTATATAGAAGACCCTAAATACTCCTCCAAAAGACTTGTAGATTTAATAACTGAATTCAGTACTAGAACTAGATACAAAGTCAAGACTTAAAAATCAATGTCATTTATGTACACAGCAACAAACACACTGAAAGAGAAATTAAGGAAACAATACTTTTCACAATACCATTGAAAAAAATGAAATGATTAGGAGTGAATTTAACAAAGGAAGCAAAAAATCTATTGTAATGTACAGCACAGCTCTTGAAGTTCCCAGTGGGAGGACAGTGGGAAGATGGAGAAATAAAGATAAGAGTCACAATGCAGAAAACTAAGCTCAAGTGATGATTTGTCTCCTGATGGGAAGAAAGAAATTGCTCAATGACTGTAGCACATTTATTTAACACTTGGTAGGTTGATTTCATGTGACACCCCTCTGCCTAGCAATATGTTTGCACAGCAGCTTAGGGGCAAATTGTGTTGTCAGAGCCTCAAAATTTGTTCACATGGCTTGGGGCACTCTTTATTCTTGGGACTAGATTCAGTCTCAAGCTTCAACTATTCCTCACAATCTATTCATTATAAATCACAATACTCTGAAAAAGGAGATTGAAAAGGATACCAGAAAATGGGTAGCTGTTCCTCACTCATGGATAGGAAAAACCAACATAGTGAAGATAGCCATACTCCCAAAATTGTTATACAGATTTAATACAATCATTCTCAAAATACCATTAGCATACCTCATAGGACTAGAGAAAATATTCCTAAAATTCATTTGGAACCAGAAGACGTATCAAATAACAAAAGCAACCCTAGGCAATAAAGGGAAGAGGGGCATCATGATCCATACCTGACTTAAAATTATACTACAAAGCTGTGATTTAAAAAAAATACAGCATGGTACTGGAAAGAAAAAAAAAAAAACAGACCTGAGGATCAATGGAACAGATTAGAAGATCCAGAAACAACTTTAAAAACACATTCTGTCACCTTAATTTTGACAAAGGGGCCAAACATGTTCAGTAGAAGAAAGTCTTTTTAATAAATGGTTTTGGAAAAATGTCCTTCCCATATGCCAAACACTAAAACTAGACCCATGTCTCTCACCATGTGCTAAACTAAAATTGAAATGGATGAACATCTACATATTAAAATAGAAACACAAAATCTATCAGAAGAGAGAATAGGTAAAACTCTTAAAGCATAGATTTAAGTAAAGGCTTCATGCACAGAATCCCTATTGCATGAGAAATACTACAACGAATTAACAACTGTATTTCATCCTATTAAAAAGATTTTTGCATGGCATAAAAAATTATCAATAGAGTTAAAAGACAGCCCACAGAGTGGGAAAATTTTATTTAGTTGTTGCTCATACAAAGGACTAATATTTAGAACATATAAAGTACTAAACATAATTAGCTCCCCTCCTCCTGATTTTAAAGACCCAATCCAAAAACGGACATCTGAAACAAATGAAATCTTCTCAAAGGAAGAAATATACAAATGGCAAATAAATATAAGAAACAATGTACAACATCACTAGTCATTCAAAGCATGTAAATTAACATATTGATGACATTCAGTCTCACTCCAGAAATAATGGCAATTATCGAGAAATCAATTAATATCAAATACTGGTGGTGCTGTGGAGAAAAAAGAAGCCTTCTTCATGTTGATGGGAGGTTAGACTGGCACAATCAGTGTGGAGATTCTTTAAAAAGTAGGATTAGAGGTGCCATTTGAATCAGCAACTCCCCTGCTGAATATCTTCTCAGAAGAATTAAAAACATTGTACCATAGTGATATATGTGCACCCATGTTTATAGCAGCACATTTTGTATTTGCTAAATCTTGAAACAATCCAAATGCCCAACAACTGAGAAATAGTTAAAAGGATGTGATTTTTTTTCATACAGTGGAATACTACTCATCCATAAAGAATAAACTTGAGACATTCCTAGGTAAATGGATGCACCTTGAGATCATACTCTTAAATGAAATATATAAGATACACACATGTATATATTGCATTGTTTCTTTGGTGTGAGAAAGCAAAAGGGTAAATAAGCACCAAAATGCATAATAGGTATTGTGAAGTAGGATGAAACTGCTTGAAAGAAAGAGAAACTTGGGAGGCTTGAGGGGGAGATGAAGGAAGGAAAAAGAAAAAAACCATGATAAAATGCAATAAGATAAAATGGAAAGAAAATTTTGTAAATAAGAAGTGAGGATAATGGGAGGGATCAAAAAAAAAAAAAGAGGAACCAGGATATATCATCTATAGGAACAATTCCCTATGATGAATGTGATCATTATGTATATCTAAAGTGTAACAACAAACTTAGTAAAAAATTAAAAATAAATAAAAATAAAAAGGTAGAAGAAATAAATTTATTCTCAAAAAAAAGAGAGAGAGAGAATAGAATAGTGGTTTCCAAGGAGGGTGGGAGAAAATGAGGATAAAGTCTCAGCAATGCAATGTGAACAATACTGTACTGCACACCCAAAAAAGCTAAGAGAGTATGTCTTTTTTGTGTTTTAACCACAATAAAATTGGAAAAGGAAAACACAAAGAAATTAATATTTAAATTAATATTTAAAAAAGCAAATCAAAATGTTTACAGTATTATGCAATGAGACACACACACACACACACACACACACACATATATATATATATATATGTACATATACAAGACATTCACAACAAATAAACCTATATGGAATGATTGAAAGATATGAATGGTGAATGAATAAATTTTGCAAAATTCATTACAGTAAGGGACACGTTGATATTGATTTGTTTCTGAATATTCCCCCTTACTTCTAACACATTCATCATTCTTTCCACATTCTGAGGCTGTTATGGAAGTCCTCTTTCATAAGTGTCTTTAAACTGAAGTGCTGTGGCTGCCTTGATGTCCTGAAGTGATTCAAAACATTTACCTTTCATGGGCATTTGGACCTTAGAAAAGAATCAGAAGTGACGCAGTGCCAGATCTGACAAATAAAGTGGATGTGGACACACTAGACGATTTGCTAAGAACCTCCCTTTTCTTTGGCTGGTATGCAGCAACAGTATTCCGTGCATTCTGGTTCACACCTTATAACGATACTCACGAGGAAGGACTTCTGGAGCTGCTTCAGAAAGTGGCATGAATAATGGAATAAGTGTGTTTAAGGTGAGGGAGAGAACTTTGAGGTGGATTGATGCCAATGTATCTTTTACTGTAACAATTTTAAAAATAAATATTCACTATATTTTTATCACCTCTTGTAAATATGAACACTGCATTGTTTAAGGATGCTAATATATTTGGCAAAAAAGTTAAGAAAAGCAAAGGAATGATAAAATTAAAATGCCAGATTCTTCAGAGGGCTCATAAAATAGGATATGATTCAGGGAGATGTACAACAGGACTTCAAAGGTAATATCTATGCTATTTCTTATTAAAATGATTGCTAGATACACTGGTACTTATTGTATTTACTTACATGCATATTTACATAAAATTTTGCATCTACTTTTTGTTCAATAACAATTTACATATACACAGTCACTGATTTATGATGATTTGACTTTTGATTTTTCCATTTTAAAGATGGTGCCAAAATGAAAAACATGCATGCAGGATGAATTGTACTTGGGAGTTTTGTGTATGTATGTCTGTGGTACTGGATCCTGCACATTGAGCTCCATCTCCAGTTCTTTTTAAAATTTCTGACAGGGTCTCACGACATTGCTGAATTACCCATGCTAGGCTCAAACTCACAGTTGTCCTGCCACAGCCTCGCAAAGTGCTGAGATTATAGGCATGTGCCACCAAATTTGAGCTGTGACCTTTCTCTTGGGTATGCAGGATACTATATAGTACAATCCTCTTTTCAAATGCTGGGTGGTGTGAAAACAACCATGGATTTACCTACAGCATGCTGTGCTGCTATGCTGCGATGTTTGATAGGTTAGATGCAGTAAAGGTACCACCTTCCTTCTACTGTCAACATACAGTAGGATGTCACCCCACTGTTCATCAAGGAGCAGCTGTATCAAGCTACTCCTACATCTTAGGCACTGGTACTTAGGATCTATCCATAAATTAACCCGATCAAGTCCCTCCAGCTTGCCTACTAGCTGGAGGCAGTGGTTGTGGAACATATAATAAAGCATAAATATCACAAGTAAGAAAAAAATATTACAAGTAAGTCAATCAATTGGCATGTTGGAAGATGACAAGTATTATGAAAAATTAAATGTTAAGCAAAATATATGAAAATAGTATGGTGAGTGTTTTTGCCAAGTAGATATCAGGAAGAGACTCATCGAGGGAAAGGGAAGCATAAAATGAGGACTGTAAAATAGGAAAATATCTGTCAGTTTGAAGAACGGTGAGGAGGTTCCTGCAGGGAATAAAAGGGACTAGAAGGAGAATAGAGCATGAGGTCAGGGAACTGCTGGATGGCAGGGCAGGAGGTGACAGGTTGTGTTCAGGTGTTGAGAAAATGAATGACATAATTGTTTCTTACTGCTGCTGTAACAAATTACCACAAAGCTAGTGGCTTCTTAAAACTCAGATTTATTATCTTACAGTTCTGGAGGTCAAAAACCCAAAGCCTGGTTGTCTGGGATGGCTGCTTCGATAGTCTACAGGACAGATTTGGTGTCCCTGCCTTGCTCCCTACCAGCAGCAGTGCTCCTTCCTTGCATAATGGTTCTGTCCTCCACCTTGGAAGCCACCTGTGCAACACCTTAAACTTTCTCTTTTCCATCATATCTCTCTTACTCTGCTAATTCCTTCACATTGGCTCTTATCTTTGCAGTATGCTATAAAAATATCCAATTGAAAGTTTATGGTGCTTTATGCCATTCATGATAATACTGTGAGAAGTGGTGAAGTGCTGGAAATATTTCCAACATGGTGTCAATGTTACCTCATAATAGATAAGGTGTGGGATGTGAGAGAAAAGAGAAATGCCAATGGTGAATCCATGGTTTCTCACTTGGGCAATCAGAAAGCACAAATTCCCACTAATTTACATAAGGAAGACTGTGGACTGAGCAAATTTTCAGGGGAAAGATTAAGAATTCAGTTTTGTTGATGGAGGGAGATCACAAATACCACAATTTTTTCTTGTCCTTGTATCTATTCTCTGTATTGTGAACTCGATGTTCATGCTATCAAGTGGTAGAGACTGTTTCTTCAACTCTTGAATCTGGAAGAGCCCTGAGATTTTCTTGATCAATAGAAGACAACAGATGTGACCTTAAAGCCTAAGCCTTAAGGCATCTTGCAGCTTCTACTCCCAGCCCTTGGAAAGCTACACTGAGCCAGCCATGTGCAGACACCAGGGGCTGTCATCTAAGTGGGACTCTCCAAGTTCACCAATCACCAAGTACTACCAACCACCACATGAGTGCATCATCCTGGAGCTTCAGCCCTGGCTTCTTATCCAAGAATCAAACCACAGGCCAGTTCCAGCCAAGCTGGAAGCCTTTGGCAGAATAAGTGATGGCTTTTGTATTTTTACTAGGTTGTAGAAAGAAGAGGAGAAAAATACATTGTGTAGAATCCAGCATTTGAGATACTCAACTGAGGGACAACATTGAATGGTGTGCCCGTAAATTTCCTAACCAAAACTGAGTTTGAATGCAATATATAAAATATCAAAATGGCCAACAATGCCCCACAAACAAGCCACTTGCTTTTTTATAAAGTTTTATTGCATTGATGTCCAAAATCTTGGCTTCCCTGATTTTCAGTGATTGAAGAGGAATTCTCTTGGGTGATGCATAGAATATTTAACATAGTTAATGGACAACATTAAAAAAAGCTTCTTTTTATATTTTTATTATAACATTGAAAAAGAAGGTATCATAAACATATAGCTAGCGGGATATATGACTTGTTTTGTGAAACTAATGCATCTGTGTCTGGTTCAATGGAAGTGGTTGTAATTCTCAGTAAGTTCTCAAGGTACTTCTCAGAAATTTCTGATACAATTTTACTCTTCCTATATGCATCTTTGAAAATCACAGTTCACAAATGTATGCACTGTCAAGAATTGATGATATGAATAAGGTGTGATTGCGAAGTGAGGGATATTTTCCTCTGGGAAGAAAGGTCTCCATAATATCATGAACAAAAGATATTTGACACATTTTTGTCCTTTTGATGCTGTAAACTGGTGGCATGAAAAAATTTGTTATCATACATTTTTTTCCAATACTAAAGACTAGATTCAATACCTTCATATTCACATTGACATGCATACCCAGCATTTATTTATGTATTTATTCATTTGTTTATGAAACAGGATTTTACTGAGTCACTAAACTGCCCAGTCCAGCCTTGAGCTTTCATTCCTCCTGCCTCAGGCTTTCAGAGTGCTGGAATTACAGGTGTGTGCCACCACTCTCAGCTCTTACACTTTTCACTTAGGAATACTCTAGGCTGTCTTTTCTGTTCCCTAACCCAACCAAGACACACAGTGATACCTCAGTTGTCAAATTCGATTCATTCCAAATTCACGTTTGAATACTGAAAAGTCTTTAACAAATTTTACAATTTCTTTTCTTTTTTAATTCTATCATGGTCTCACAGGTTTCCTCTTAGCTTTAGTGCCGGTGTCACAAACTATCTTTGGAGCCATGGTTACCATAATGTTATACAAATAAAGTTACACAAAAAATGCACAATGACAATTTTTCCAATGCAGTAATGCAAGCATTATAAATTGTCTGGGGTAAAGCAGTGCTTAGACTGAAGAATCACCCCTTTTGTGTCCGTGGTGAAATGCAACACATATCTCACTCTTTGCCTGTACAGGGTTTTTCAAGTCAGATTTTCAGTCAACTACTGAAGAAAGTTATGAACAACAAACAGATTTTTTGTTTTCAAACTTTGCCATTTGATCTGAGTAAAGTTTAAGTTTGAGCCTTTGGAGGAAGTATTGCTGTAGTCTGTCAAACATGACCAAAACACTCAGGGAAAAAACCCTTCAGTGTTCTCTTTCCCCTTTGATTATTCTCACTTAGATTTTGGCTTAACAATCTTCTATTTGTCATTTCTTAAATACTTTTCAGAATGTTTCAAATTTTAGGCTTTAAAATTGTTTTCAGGAGCAGGATGAGTGTAAATCCCAAAGCCATTTACTAACCTGATCCTGTTTATTCCCAAGAGGGCTTGGTCTGAGAACTCTTAGCCCAAGAGATTTATTATGATGATTATTTCTGAAAACATTTCTAAGTATAATTTTGAAGCTTATTTTCTTCTTACTATTTGAAAGGTAGGGTAGTGGTTAGGTATCTGACTAATTTGTTTGTGATGACAGTGTTGAAATCTAGAACATTATTCCTCAAAGTATGGTCCCTTAGCATGCTACGTATTTTGAACTAATGGAGAGTGGGAAGTCCACAGAAGTAGGAAGGTCTCTTGACCTCCTCTTGACACCAAAGCAAATCACAGAAACTACAATTGCTCTCCCTCAGAACAAGCCATAAAATCTAATGAGTTCACTCTCTGACCTTCTCCCTTTCCCGTAAGGACCCTTATGTTATCCTGTCCTATACATGGATGTAAGTGAAGGGACATGTAGAGAAACAGAATAGAATCTGAACAAATAAACTTTCTGGATTCTGCCCAGTTTATTACCTTAGATCAGACCCCTTTTTTAAAACAACTTCTACATAACTGCTCCATTCTTCATCACAACACACAGTTAATTTCACAGCATAAAAACATATAGTTTTCCCTGGGTCTTCTTTTATGGAAGATCGCAGACATGTACAATTTTTATTAAGAAAATTTATTATGCCTTTTTCTTGTTAATCTGTTTTCATTATGGGAATGTCAGCCATGAACATAGCAATGGGTGAAGAAAAAATATTACTCTTCTTTCCCAACAATGGTAATATATTTCTACAATACTTGGCCTAGAGAAACAAAGTTATGTTGGCGATTTTCATGCTGATGAAATTTATTGAAATGGAAAATTTCATATTAGTATTATGTGTGCTTTTCAATTTAATATTGTGGAAATGAGTCATAAGTATTTTAAGAGCAGGGACCAAGGCTATTTTGTTACTTGATTTCCCAGAGTACTACCACAGACTGCAACTCAGTAGGCATTTCTTAAATAAGTACATTAATGAAATCAGGACAGTATTCCATTATGCATTTTCTGCAACCTCCACCAGCTATCATCAGCATTTTACATTTTTTGTGGAGGGAAAGATTTTTTTTAACCTATCTAAAAAGATGCTACTGTTTTCTGAGGTAACCTAGGCATTATTTGGGGGATAGAAGGTGAGACTAAGCAGTTAAAACTCCTCAGGAATGCCAAGACTAGAGGCTTTCTAGCTGTTCTCTAAAGTTCTAATTAACCAGGCAACTCCTACAGGGATTTTTGGTTGCTAACATGTGAGTTACATGTTCCTTCTTCATTTGAATTTGTACCTGAAAAACATGATGAAGGAGGGGAAGTATAGTTTTACAAAATGTGCTATATCAACATCTCTTCTGTGATAAGCCACAGAGATAAATGTTATCTTTACCATCAATATTATTTATGAAAAATATATTCATTGAACAAAGGAACAGCATGTAGATAGCATCTCCAGGAAGATGCACATTAATTAACTGCCTCCTAATGTTCCCATTATCTCATAGAGTGGATTATCTCAGTTCATGACAAGAATCAAAGTAGAGAGGCTCAGAGACAGGAAATGTTTTCTAATTTGGAGTGAGGACATGGTGCCAAAAGAGGTGGCACATATACTTAGATAATCATATGTTAGATCTTGTATTCTCTTGTACATATTGTATCCTTGACTGCTTCTTTTATAATTTCCAGTTCTTAAAAAAAGCAAAAGTTTCATATGTTTTCTCTAATATTCCGTGCAAACCAGTTCAAAGATTTGTTTCCTTAAAGATATTTGTAGGAAAAAATCAAAGTCAGATTATTCCTGCATAATACATATGCAGGGTCAAATCATCTTCTCTCTACCTTCAGGAGGTTTTATATTTGAACCTGAGAAATAAACTAGTGGTACATAGATTAATAGCAAAATAATGCAATGATAGGAGTAAGTCAGTATCTTTCAGTACTAACTCTCAATGTGAATGATGTTAACTCCCCAAGTAAAAGAAACAGATTGGCTGATTGGATCGAAAAACAGAACCCAATGGTATTCTATATAAAAGAAACATGCTTAATTCATAAGGAAATTTATAGCCTAAAAATAAAAAAAATGGCCTTTTCAGCCAGAACCACCATCTTCCACTAATTTGCCAAAATGACAAACACAAAGGGAAAGAAGAGGGGAAGCTGGCATAGTTTCTCTAGGTCTTTTGGAAAACACAGGGTTGTTCCTTTGGCCACATACATGTGATTCTGCAAAAAAGATGATGCTGTAGACATCAAGGTAGTGGGTACTGTACAAATAGGAATGCCACAAAAATGTTACCATGGCAAAACAGGAAGAGTCTACAGTGCTACCCAATATGCTGTTGGCATTGTTGTAAACAAGCAAGTTAAGGGCAAGATATTTGCCAAGAAGATTAATGTGGGTATTGAGCATGTTAAACACTCAAATATTCATGATAGCTTCCTGAAACATTTCAAAGAAAATGATCAGAAAAAGAAGAAAGCCAAAGAGAAAGGTACCTGGGTTCAACTAAAGTGCCAGCCTGCCACACCCAGAGAAGCGCACTTCGTGAGAACCAATGGGAAAGAGTCTGCGTTGTTTAATGTATTCCCTATGAATTTATGACATAAGCTCTGCCACTCAATATCCAATTGGCAGCTAAGTGTTCTAGGCCGTACTTAAAAATAAAAATTATCCTGTGTTGTAAGGATGGCTTTCTTAATTGAACAGTTGTATGGTACCTTTACCTGAGAAACAAATATTTGGAGCAGATTTTTGTTCTACCTAATTAATTGTGTCAGGTCATTACTCTTCAGTGTCTTTCCTGCTAAAAGATATTGCTGAGGTATTGTGTAGGTGTATATGCAAATTATCAAATATTTAAGAAATATTTATACTGGCTTGAAGATTCTGAAAATCACCATGGGGAAAGATGTGTCAAAATAAATTGGAAGTCACTTTGTTAAATAAATGGAAGTCCATTTCAGTTAAATAAATTGTTTAAAGCACACACACACAAAATAAAAACATGAGAAACAGTGCTACATAAGCCCAGAAAATAACAGGAATCGTTTGATTTTCAGACAAAGTGGACTTCCAGACAAAACTGATCAGGAAAGGCAAAGAAGGTCACTACATACTGGTTAAGATAATACTACAACAAGAAGATATAACAACTATAGTAAATATATATAGACAGAACACTAGTACACTCTATTTCATAAAAAATTACTGGATATAAAAACTTCAGATAAGCAAACATACAATTATTTGGGGGGACTTCAATATCCCACTATCACAAATACATTGATCAATAAGATAAAAATTAATAAACCAATATCAGAGTTGAACCTCACTTTTCAATGAATGAATTTACTATATATCCAGAGTGTTCTACCCAGCAGTAACTGAATACATATTCTTCTCAGTAGCATATTTGACATGTTTCTCCAAAATAAACCACATACTAGCACATAAAGCATGCTTAAATAAATACAAAAAGTCAGAATCATTCCCTGCACATTATTAAATCATAGTACATTGAAACTAGAAGTCAATGGAAAAGGAAGGAGCAGAAATCATGCAAGCAAATAAAGATTAAACAATACATTCTTGAATAATCAATGGGTTGCTGAAGAAATCAAGGAAGAAATTACTTCCTACAATCAAAAGATAATGCCAGTACAACATTGAATGTGATGAAACTAGCCCCAAGAAGGAAGTTTATACCTGTGTATGCACACATCAGTAAATGGAGCAAGCCCAAATTAATGATGCACTGCAAGGTATTAGAAAATGAGAACAATCGAAATCTAAACTAAGGGGGAAAAAGGAAATTATAAAGTTCATGGCAGAAATTAGTGAAGTTGAGACTGAAAAGCAAGAGCCTCAAAAAAATCCAAAATCCATTCAGGATAAAACAGAAACCTGACAAAAGTAGGTATAGAAATATTTTTACCTCGAGCTGATAAAAGTCATCCATGACAAACCTATTACCAACATTATATAGAATAAAGTTGAAAAGCTGAAAGTATTTTCCCTAAAATTGGGAACAAGAAGCAACTTCTGTTCAATACAGTATTCAAAATTTTAGTTAGAACATTCAGGCTAGAGAAAGAAAGAAAACAGGAAAAAACCATATAAAGACTTCTAAACATAAGTGATCATTATTTACAAAAGGCAAGATCCTTTGCATAACAGACTCAAAAAATTCGACCAATTAACTCCTAGAACATATAGACAAATTTAGCAAGGTAGCAGAATACAAAATTAACATAAAAATCAATACCATCACTGTCCACTAATAATGAAACCATGAACATTTGTATCAGAAAAAATATCAATCACAATGGCTTCAAAAAAATTAAATACTTAGAACTAACTTGAAAAAAAGAAGTGAAAGGTCTCTACAATGAAAACTTCAGTACTCTGAGAAAGGAGATCCAAGAGGACATCAACAAATGGAAATACCTCCCCTGTTCCTGGGTAGGCAGAACTAATGTTGTCTAAATGGCAATACATCCAAAACTGATATATAGATTTAATGCAATCTTAATGAGAAAAATATAAACATTACTCCTCAGAACTAGAGAAAACAATCCTAAAATTCATAAGGAACCAGAAGAGGCCCAAATATCAAAAGCAATCATAGGCAACAAGTATAAATAAAGCAGGAGACATCACAATTTCATATTTCAAATTTTATTGCAAAGTAACAGTGATAAAAATAACACAGTACTGGCACCAAAACAGACATGTGAATCAGTGGAACAGAATAGAGAATGAAGAAAAAAATCCTAGGCACATTAAACCATCTGATCTTTGAGAAAGGGACCAAAAGTATATGCTGGAGGAAAAATAGTGTTTTTAATAAATAGTATTGGGAAAACTAGATATGTACACACACAAAATATTGAATCTAGATCCATGTCTCTTACCATGTACTAAACTAAAATAAAAATGAATCAAAGGTACAAATATTAAAACAGAAGCAATCTGCTTGAAGATAAAATAGGTAAAAATTTTGAAAACATGGGCATAAGCAAGACTTTCTGAACACAAGTCCAATTAAATGAGAAATGATATGAATGATCAACAAATGGGATTACATCAAATTAAAATGCTTTTGCAGATCAAAGGAAACAACCAACAGAGAGGAGACAACCCACAGAATGGAAGCAAATTTTGCTATCTATTCCTCAGACAAAATAGTAATATCTAGAATACATAAAGAACCCCCAAAATAGACTCCCCAAATAAAACACCCATTAAAAATGGGCAGCTGAAACGAATAGACATTGCTCAGAAGTACAAATGGTGAATAAATACATGAAAAAATGTTCAACATTTCTGGGCATTTATGCAAATTAAAACTAGAAATACTATCTTATTCCTGAAAGAATGGCCATCATCAAGAAATCAAATAATGAATGCTGGTAAGTCTATGGGGGAAAAGGAAGTCTTTTACATGTTTGGTGGGAATGTATACTAATACAACCTCTATGTAAATCATTATGGAGATTCTTTACAAAACTAAAACTAGAAATTCCTTTTAATCCAGCTGTTCCTCTTCCAGTTATCTTTCCAAAAGGTGGTCAACTTGTAACACCCAATTGAACTGAATTACTGTGGTGCTGTGTGTGGAAGGGCCACCTGAGGATCGTTGCCAACAGCATGAAAAGGAGAACAGGAGAGAAAGAAAAAGCATTGCTGCTTCTCTTGTTACAATTGGTTCTCCTGGAGGAACTTGTCATGCTTCTTTCCTGGTATGAACTTGTTTATTATCATCACCTTCGAAGCTCAGAGCCTTGTTGTCACTGAGAATGGCTGCAGTTCACCTTGGGGGAGCCCTGGTCCTTACACTGAGCGAGGCTTCCTGGCTCCAGTGCAGATCCCTCAGTCTGCTGGCACAGATCCTTTATCCCAATGGCACAGACTTTATAGCTTCCAACACTGACCTTTGGACCTTCCCAGTGCAGAGCCATGAAATAGACTTGTCTGTGTCATTATAGTGGGCTGTAGACCTCCAGTTGGCCTTGTGGGGGGATGTTGCCTTGGGGTCTAGGTGTTAAGCTGGTCTCATGCAGGACATTACCATGGGATCCAGGCCTCCAGTTGAATTCTTTTGGTCTTTAGTGTGAGGACAGATGTCTTGCACAATTTTATGTTTGTCTCCTTGGATGAGTATTATAAAATAATTCTATTAAAATATATGTCCTGTATTAAATTGTTTTCCTTGAGAACACTGGCTACAACATCATCCTACTAGAGTTCTACATGCTTACCCATTTTATAGTCACAAAATTCATTGTGGCTGAGTCTTGGAAGTGGACTATATGTCCATCAATAAGTGAATAAGAAATATATTTATTGAACAATTATTTCTAAGATGAAAATATGTAATTTATCAACTAGTGATTTCTTAGAGTTAATATTTTTTAAATTCTGTATTATTTCTGCCTTTTTTCTTTTTTTCTTTAAATAAAAAATATATTTATATATACTGAAATATTACACTGTCATGAAAAATAGATCAAACATTTGTAGGAAAATGGATTCACCTTGAGATAATAATGTGAAATGAAATAAATCATACACACAGCTTAAATATTGCATGGCTTCTCATATGCAAGTAATCCAAACTACAAACAATTTAAAGAACCAAATAAGAGATAAATAGTAAGAAACAAGGAGCTAGATCTTTTCCAAATGGGAAGGGGACCAATAGACAGAGGAAGAAGGAAAGAAGGGATAGGAAAGAGGAAAGGGAAGGGAAAGGGAGAAGAAGGGCAAGTAAAAAGAATTTAGTTGCATTATATCTATCTTCCAAATCCCCATAATTAATGTAATCATTACAGACTGCAAACATGTATTATTGAAAGTAAAATTTGAAAAGGTGTATATATTAATTATGCACATTGTAGGCATTTCAGGAAACTGAGTTCTGAATAACTCAAAGAGGCTCAGAAGCTTATATGCCCTCCTTACACAAGAGAGGGAGATGGAACCCATAGGCAATTTTAAGAAGAGTAAATGGATTATAGAGGAGTTTCTTTTCTCTCTGCATTTGCTGCTCCCCAGGTGCTCTTATTTTGAAGTTCAAAACAGCATATTTTTGCATATCATTTTCTGGGCCCCAGAAAGTATAAGTAAACAAAGTATAAGTATACAATGTATACAAAGTATACAAAGTAAACAAAGTATAAGTAAACAAAGTAAAAAAATTCTTTGGAAAAAGACCTTTATCTCCCTATTAGTTATGGTGGTACATCAATATAACCCCAGCACTTGGGGAGGTTAAGGCAGGAGTATCTCAAATTTGACCCAGCCTGGACAACTTACCAACTTAGTGAGGCTTTGTCTCAGAACATCAAAAAACAGATAGGAATGTAGTTGAGTGTAAAAGCTCTTTTTTAGTTCTCAGTACCATCACCACTACCACCACCACCAAAAAAGGAAAGTAAGAAAGAAGCCAATAACTTTATTCTCCTTATCAATGGACTGATGTGAAAAGGTAATGTGAAGAACTTGCCAGCAGTCATTAATCTCATTTAGGTTTGTCCAAAATCACCCAAGAACTTTATTAAAGATGCTAATTATTTTCTAGGAGATTTGAAGTATTTTAAAGTATTCTTTTCTTAGACTAAGTTCAGTTCGATTTTTATTTTTCAGGTCCTAGTATTGACTCAATCATAAAATATTTGGATTCATTAGAAAAATTTATGATTGTATTTTGTGTTAAATTATTTACCTCAATTTCTTGCTTAGTGAAAAATATTTTTAACACAGATGGTAGGAATGGGTGATAGGTTGAATTATACAACACAGCCTTCTCAAAGAAACCAGTTAAAAAGTATATGCCTGCATAGTAACCCACCTATAAATACATAGCTACTTTTCTGTTTCTATGTGAATAGTAAGGTAAATGAGTTCATATGATGTTTCTGTCTCTAATACAGCACCATAGTTTTATTCTAGTGGCCTATTGAATATTTATAACTTTTTTCTCTGAAAGTAATAATAAACTGGCTGTCATGAACTACAAGGATCAGTAATCTTCCTGTGAAGAAAATGATTGTAAATATTTTAGGCTTTGCTGCTCATAAGTCCTCAGCTTTGAATTTCCTATAATTTACATGTGTCATGAGACATTATTTTTTATTACTATTATTTTATTTTTTCAGCCATATAAAAATTAAAAACAAGTTTTTGTTTGTGAACTATACAAAAATAAACAAGATTGGGGCCCCAGGAAATCGAGCTTCTGTCTAGCTACTAGTACACTGGGCAAGTACCAGAAGCTCCACTGCCTTAGTACAGCATGCCCAGGGACCTTCTGTCAGTTTGGGAGGCAGAAGTCCAGCTGGGGGACTAACCGCCCGGGAGATCTTTCCCACTCCCTAGGAAAAAAGACTGCGGCCCAAGTTTCTGTGGGCTCCAGTTCCCTGGCCCAGGATCTGCCTTAAAATTTAGGGAGCCAAGAGCCTGCAGAAGG
>PVJX010027623.1:0-24683 GCA_004027295.1 Dolichotis patagonum | reverse complement strand
TTTTGATAGTCTCTCTTTGGTTTCTTTCAAGCAGTTTTGCCAGCTTTCTATCGAGTCTTTAGTTTCCTGATAATCCCTTTGAATCTGCTTCATAAATTCTAGGTTTTTTCTGAATTCTTCAATAAATTTTTCTCTCCATTTGTGTTCCTCTATTCTTCTGTCTGTGTCTTCTTGAGAGGTACCCAGCCCTTCTTTATTAATCTACTTATCTCTTGTTTAATTTGAATTAATATTTCAGTTTTGGTCCTGCTTACGAGGTCTTGAATATATCTCTTTATGTCCACTGATGCTGTCTTTGATGTTGCATTTTTGCTGCCCTCAGTCTCTTTTGTATTTACCTCTCCTGGATCAATGTTCTCAGGGTTGGGGGCTGGGAGTGTTTTCTTATTTCTCCTTTTCATCATGTTTTTGGTTCCTTCCATACAAGTATACAGTGTAATTCCCAGACCCTTTTATTGTGGGTTAAGGTTCCTCTAGAGGGTGCAGGCTAGGAGCTTTAGCCCTCTTCAATAGGTTATCAGAGATTAGAGTTCACCCACGGGCAATGTACGCTAGCTCCTCCCTTGTGGGCCAGTCAACCTTTGCAGGCCTTCACTGTGTCAGTGTGCACTGATCTCAGGGAAGTAACTGGGTCCCCGCCAGGGGTGTGGCCTAGTTCCAGCAGATTCCACCAATCCACTGGGCGAGGGGAATAACCAGCTGAAGCCACTTCCTTATGGAGTTAGGGCTGTCCTGCGCAAATCCAACATGTCATACAGTCGGTTTCCCCTTTCCCGTGGGAGGGTCTTATTCTCATCACTCACCATGTCCCCAAGAACTGCTGGACTGCCCGACCTCCGACTTCAGCACGGCTGAGGTGGGAATTCACGGTGCCTCTGGGTGGGTCGTGTGCAGTGCTGGTCCTGGCAAGCTGCACGCCGGGCTGTTCAGCTCCGGGCTCCGGCGGATCAAGCCAGTCGCTTTGGCTCGGATCGCTTGTTCAGGTCAGGCAGCATTGAGGCGTCTTGAGGTGGGTGCTGTGCTTGCCGATCTTATCTTCACTAATAGTAGCCCTAGGACCTCTTATTCGAGTGGGTTTTTGCACTTTAGTTTCTTTTTGTGTTATGAGAGTCTATCTCTCTCTGTTTGGGTCTCTCCAGGGTGTTTTATTCTGGCATTTGAGCTGTCTCTCTCAGAGAGGGTCTCTCTCCTGCTACCTACCAGTCTGCCATCTTGTCTCCAGCTTATATATTAATATTTCATTTCCAAATGTGACATGTCAAAGTAGAGAGTTGAGTTCATCAAGATGTCAGAGGCTAAGAAATTTCTCTGCTTCCTAGAAAACTATCATTAGTAAAATAGCCAATAAATAAAATGAAAGATAGGAGAGCCTTTTATGCTGAGAGAAATGAAGATGATGACAAAACTTGTAAGACTAAGAAAACACAAGTCATCTTTAGGAGAACTTTCCCTTGAAATATTTTCGCCTTTCAAAAGGAAAAATGTCCTGCTGAATCAGCAGCATTTGGAGAGGCAAAAAACTTTGTGATTTTGAAAACACTAAATGAACTAACTGGCAAAAAAATTAAGAATTGATTACATGTATTGGATTATAAAATGAGTTTAAGCTCAGCAAATTGTATATTGCAAATGAGAAAAATCAAGCAGAGAAGATGGGCATGGGGGAAGTAACAAAGCACATTTTTTTCTGATAGCATCCTGACATTTATGAGAAAAATGCATGTCTGCTGGTTCTGTGCCTGTTTTGCCCTGTCACTTTGTCTCATGAATGTGCTACAAGGAAAAAAAATGAATGAGTTCTTATTTATGTTCAGTTAGAGAACTATTCATTCAAGCAATAGAATGAATCTCTACAATAGAAAATTGATTTGTGGGCTCTCAAATTCTTCATTTTGTTTATATTTGAGAAATGCTTAGATGTATCAGGTTATCTTAGGGGCTTATTTTTTCTTTTGAATATTTTATCACAGGAAAAGGGGATGTGACTACAATGGAAATTCAAATTTATTTTATCTTTAAATGTAAGGTATATTATTGTCAGCCTACAAGAAACATACAAAGGAGTAAGATTTTCTAAATGGCCAGATAACATAGTCAATAATATGCTTTTACTGTAGGAAATAATTCCACAATCCTTCAGGAAAACATTTAGTTTCTATTTTTATGTACTTTAGAATTATAGCACATGACCCTGAAGCAAGGCCAGCAGATTGCTATAGATGCTGGTTTCAAACAGGAGCCTAAAAAGAATTCTTTCTGTGGTCTGTTCACCATTTCAGAACTTTGGAAATTGAATGGTCAATTCATCAGAAAGAAATAGCAGGTGAGTATGGTGGACTTTTTGGGGCCTACAGGGGAGAGACCCTGGTGCCTTGGGACCTGCACCATGCAGTTGACTCTGGGTGCTGGGAGAACAAGGATCTCCTCCCCTCTCTGGAGGGTGGCTGTGAGCCTGCTGACATGTGGGCTAAAAATCAAACATCTCATGTTGTCCTGTCCCCCATCCCATGTTCCTCCCCCAACCCAGCAAGTGGGGGCCAGTTAACTACACATCTTGTGAAAAGATTGGCTATGCTATTTAGTATGAACTCCCCGTATGCAAAGATATGGACAACCATTTGAAGGAAAGGTTAGACAGTGTGACAGATAGTGAAGATCTTTGTTGTCTAGCTTTGAAATTTATGCTTTCTAATTCCCTGCTCTGTTTTGTTCTGTTTAATTTTACTGCCTTTTAAAATAAAATTAAAAGAAAAAGAATTATAGCACATAAATTGTCATATGTATGTTTTATTATTGATAAAATATTTTCTCATTGTAGTAAATTTTATCATGTAATATGCGTAAAACTACTATATAAAGTATTCATTTTTATTGCTATTTATTTGTTTCTGTTTAAGGAATTATGACAACATGAAGGAAAGTCTTAGTTATCTCATATTTGATAACTTTTAGCAAAATTTGCAGATATGTTGAACACTAGAAATAAAGTGTTCTTAAATAAGTCAGGTACCATCACAGACTTCATACAAATTTGTAAAGAGTAACTAATCAGTAAAGAAACATTGTTAAATTGATGAGGATGTACAAAGCTCAGCTATAAGAAAAGTAGTTTATGGGACTGAACCCAATCAAAATTGAAGGTGCTCAGTGTTTGCCTAAATCAAACTACTACTCTTGGCCATTTGCTCATGCACTTATTCATTAACATTTTATGAATTTTATGTAACAACAATTATTTTGCACAGTAACTGTAAATTACACAGAATGTCAATTAGGTGTCAAAGACTGTACCTATGCAGATGAAAGAAAAAAAAGAAACTTGCTGAAGATTTCAGAATTACTAACTGCAGACTTAATCCACTTAAAACTAAACATGTGGCCTTTCAACAACTATTAAGATGCTTCCTTTCTCCAGTCTTCCATAGCTTGGATTCTGGTGCAGAATGTGGGGACATAATTAAAATTTAAATATAATTTGGTACATTCTCTGAAAAAGAGTATCAAGACAGGCTCACTGAAAGCAAATTAATGGAGTTAGATGCTGAAGTACAAGTTGGAGATTACCAGGAAAAAGAAGGGGAGAGTATTCCTTGGAATGGGAGGAAAATCCTAGTACATTATAGAGGAATGCAAATATGTGGGATGATCAATAGCATTTATTATATGTCTCTTGTTAGGCAGACTCTACACTAATCTGTGAAACTAAATGGATGAATAAAATGTAACCTTAAAAAAATAAACAATGTATGCAACTAGTGACTCTAAAGAGTCACATCTGATTTTTTTTATTTTAAAGAAAATAAAACAAGAGCACAGAACAAAACAAATCAGGACAGAAAAATGTAAATAACACAGCACTTCACAACAAGACAACTGGATATTAACAGTAGCTACCATAATGTTTATTTCTTTGAAGTGGTTGGTTACACCCTCACACACAATACTATCAAACATAGCAAAATAGTATAAAACCATTCACAGGAATGAAGGTATTATAGGACATTCAAAACCAAGTAACAGAAAGTGAACAATGGCTTTTACAGTATCTCATTTTCCATAAAAAATTTGCTTATACTATCACACATATTAAAATCCAATAAGACACAACATGGTAGAACCAATGGAAATAGAAGAACAAAAGAATGGTAGGACTTCAAAACAAGATGATATTAAATCAGCAATGGCTGCCGTAATGTCTTGTTTTCTTCAAAGTGGCAATTCATACCATCACACATAATAAAATCAAACAAAACAGAATAAAACCATTCCAACCAATGAATGAAAACATTATAAAGGATTCAAAGCAATATAATAGGGAACCATGATTACCATAAAATCTTAGGTACTCTTCTCATTTCTTGTACTAGGGAGACTATACAGTATTTATACATGTGAGTTTGATTTCTTTAACTTATGAGTATGGTCTGAAGTTGTGCCAATTTATGTATAAATATCTCAGTGTGATCATTATTTATAGCTGCATAGTATTCCACTGTATAATGGAATGGATATAATCCATTCCTCAGTTGATGGGCACTTAGGTTGTATAAAAGATCTGGCTATTACAAATTGTACTGCTATAAACATGGGTGCACATATATCACTGTGGCATGATGTTTTCAGTTCTTCTGGGAATATGCCCAGAAGTGGAATAGTGACTTACAATCCCAGCTTTTGAGGAATCTCCAGACCGACCTCCAAAGCAGTTGCACAAGTCTACACTCCCACCAACAGTGCAGATCAACTCTTTTTTTATCCACAGCCTCTCCAGCATAAGTTCTTGGTAGTTTTCTTTACCCTGGCCATTCTTTCTGGAGTGAGATGGAATCTCAGTGTGGTTTTAATTTGCATTTCTCTCATGACTAATGATGATGAACACTTTTTCATGTATTTATTTGCATTTGTATTTCTTCATCTGAGAGCTGTGTATTCATCTCAGATGCACATTTTTGGACTGGGTTTTTGAATTTTGAGGATCAGATTAATTTTTTAATTCTTTATAAGTTCTAAACTGACGTACTTTGTCTGATGGGCAGTACATTAAGATTTTTCCCAATTTGTGGGTTTTCTTTTCACTCTGCTGGAAATCTCTTTTGACCTGCAGAAACTTTTTAATAAGATATGATCCCAGTTATTGATTTTGGGAAGTATTTCCCATGTGGTTTGATTCTTATTCATGAATTCTCTACTTACCCCTATATCTTCAAGATTTTTACTTTGTCTTCCAACAGATTTAGTGTTTCTGTTTTAATATTTAGATCTTTGATCCATTCAGATTTCAGTTGAGTGTATAGTGATAGACATGGGTCTAGTTTTAGTCTTCTGCATATGGATAGCCAATTTTTCCAGCACCATTTGTTAAAGAGACTGTCGTTCTTCCATCGAGCATGTTTGGCCCCTTTATCAAAGATAAGGTAGTTGAGTGAGTTTGTGGTTGTGGTTGTATCTTCCAATCTATTGCATTGATCTTCAGGTCTGTTTTTATTCCAGTACCATGTTGATTTTATTACAGTGGCTTTGTAGTACAATTTCAAGTCAGGGATTATGATGCCTCCTGCCTTGCCTTTGCTGCTTAGAATTGCCTTTGCTATTCTAGGTCTCTTCTGGTTCCAGATGAATTTTAGGAGTGATTTCTCTAGATCTATGAGGTATGGTAGTGGTATTTTGATTGGGATTGTGTTGAATCTGTATAGTAATTTTGGCAGAATGGCCATTTTTACAATGTTTGTTCTTCCTATCCATGAACAATGGATGTCTTTCCATTTTCTGAGGTCCTCTCCGATTTCCTTTTATAGGGTACTATAATTTTTGCTATAGAGCTCTTTTACTTCTTTCATGAGATTAATTCCTAAGTATTTAATTGTTTTGCATGCTAGTGTGAAGGGTGTGGCTTTTCTTATTTCTCTTTCAGTATTTTTGTTGTTAGTGTATAGGAATGCTATTGATTTTTGAGTATTGACTTTGTATGCAGCTACATTGCTGAATTTATTTATTATATCTAGGAGTCTTTCAATAGAGTTTTGGTGGTCTTCTATGTAAAGTATCATGTCATCTGCAAATAATGATAATTTAACTTCCTCTTTTTCTATCTTTATTTCTTTTATTTCTCTTTCTTGTCTCATTGCTCTGAGTAGTATTTCCAGTACTATGTTGAATAGGAGCAGTGACAGAGGACATCCTTGTCTTGTGCCTGATTTTAAGATAAAGGCTTTCAGTTTTTGACTGCTTAATATGATGCTGGCTGTAGGTTTGTCATAGATGGCCTTTATCATATTGAGGTAAAGACCATCTTTTCCAATTCTCTGCAAGGTTCTTATCATGAATGAGTGTTGGACTTTATCAAAAGCTTTTTCTGCATCTATAGAGATGATCATGTGTTTCTTACTTTTGGCTCTATTGATATGGTGGATTACATTTATTGATTTATGTATGTTGAACCATCCCTGCATTCTTGGGATGAATCCCACTTGGTCGGGGTGTATAATCTTCTTGATGATTTGCTGCATCCTGTTTGTCAATATTTTATTGAGAATTTTTGCATCTATGTTCATCAGGGAGATTGGCCTATAGTTCTCTTTTTTAGTTGAGTCTTTCTCTGGTTTTGGTACTAGAGTGATATTTGCTTCCAGGAATGATATAGGAAGAATTGCTTCCCTTTCAATTTCATTGAAGAGTTTGAGAAGTGTTGTAATTGTCTTTTTTAAAAAAAAATTTATGTAAAGAGAAAACAAAACAAAACAGAAAAAAGGGTAGCAACAATACAAAATTCCAATGAGAAAATAAAAAGAACAAAATACATTAAGAAATCATTACTTGAAAACTTACATACTGTCATCTTGGAAATAGTTCTTCAAGTTACAAAGTTAAAACATACAAAGTATACATTCAAACAATGAGACTGCTAATAGTTCTACTCCATGATCTAATAAAAGCAGTAATATGGTAATTCATCATATGCACGTAAACATGCATGCAATTATATCTTTTAGAGTACTTTCTTTTCCTCTCTTTTTTATAGTAGCAATTATATATTTTGGGTTTTATTACTCCTACAGTTCTTATTACTTTTTATACTACAGACACAATGTTATATTTATAAATATGATTCTTATTTATTTCACTAATGAGGATAGTCTCAAGTTGTTTCCATTTACCTATGAAGGCCCCAAGATCATCCTTCTTCATAGCTGAGTAATACTCCATTGTATAAAAATACCACATATTTTTCATCCACTCTGCAGTTGATGGGCATCTTGGTTGTTTCCAAGATTTAGCTATTATAAATTGTGCTGCTAGGAACATTGGTGCACATATATCACTGTGATATGACCTTTTCAGTTTTTGGGAAAATACCCATGAGGGTATTTTCTGGGTTGAATAGCTTGGATGAATGGAGCTTCCAGTCCTAGTCTTCTCGGAATTCTCCATACTGATTTCCATAGTGGTTGCACCAGTCTCACACCAACAGTGAAGCAGTGTTCCTTTTCCCCCACAGCCTCACCAATATTTGTTATCAGTTGATTTCTTGATGAAAGCTATGCTTTCAAGAGTTTGATGAAAACTCAGTGTTGTTTTAATTTGCATTTCTTGAATGATAGTGATGGTGAACATTTCTTCATGTATTTATTTGCCATTTGTATATCTTTATCTGAGAACTGTGTGTTCATCTCTGATTCCTATTTTTGGAGAGGGTCTTTGAATTTGGGTGGCTTGATGTTTTTCTCTTTATATGTTCTTGAATATGTTCTATAAATCTTTTGTCTGAGGCTAAAATTCTTTCCCATTCTGTGGGTTTTCTTTTCACTCTGCTGGTAATTTTTTTTGAAGTACAGAAAATTTTCAATAACATGAGATTGTAGTTGTTGATTTTCTGAAGCATTTTTCCATGCAGTTTGCATTTTGTTCATGAATTCTCTGCATACACCTATGTGTCCAAGATGTCTACCTATCCTATCTTCCAGTAGATTTAGTGTTTCTGTTTTAGTGTTTAGGTTTTTGATCCATTTAGACTTTAGTTTTGTGCATGGTGATTGGCATGGATCTAGTTTCAGTCTTCTGCATGTGGAGAGCCAGTTTTTCCAACACCATTTATTAAAGAGGCTATACTTCATCCAGTGATTATGTTTAGCCCATTTGTCAAATATCAGGTGGCTGAGTGTCTTTGTACTTACACTTGCATCTTCTAATCTGTTGCATTGATCCTCAGGTCTATTTCTTTGCCAGTACCATGCTGACTTTATTACTGTGGCTTTGTAGTACAGATTCAAGTCAGGAATTGAGATGCCTCCTGCCTTGCCTTTATTGCCCAGAATTGCCTTTGCTATCCTAGTTTTCTTCTGTTCCCAAATGAATTTTAGGAGTGTTTTGTCTAGATCTGTGAGGTATGTCAATGCTACTTTGATTGGGATTGCATTAAATCTGTATAACAGTTTTGGGAGCATGGCCATTTCCACAATGTTGGTTCTTCCTAGACAAGAGAAAGGAATATCCTTACATTTTCTAATATCCTCTTCAATCTCCTTTTTTAGCATAGTATAATTTTCAGTATATAGCTATTTTACATTCTTTGTTAGGTTGATTCCTATGTATTTCATTTTTTTAGATGTTATTGTGATGGGTGATATTTCCATAATTACTCTCAGTGAGTTTCTTGTTTGTGTACAGTAGTGCTATTCATTTTTGTGCATTGACCTTCTAACCAGCTACACTGCTGAGTTTGTTTATTACCTCTAGCAGTTTTTTAATGGAGTTTTTTGGGTCTTGTATATAGAGTATTTCATCTGTAAATTGTGGTAATTTAACTTCTTCACTTCCTATCTTTATTCCTTTTATTTCTTTCTCTTGTCTGATTGCCCTGGCTAGTGTTTCCAGAACTATATTGAACAGGAGTGGTGATAGTGGACATGCTTGTCTTGTTCTTGATTTTAAAGTGAAAGCTTTCAGTTTTTGTCCATTTAGTATCATGTTGGCTGTTGGTTTGTCATAGATGGCCTTTATAAGGTTGAGTTAGACACCATGCATTACAAGTTTATGAAGGGTTTTTGAGGACAGGATCACAATTTGTGATCATTTAAGGATAGAACTTTTCAAAATAATAAAGCAGCATGAAATGACAATCCAGAAGCTTCAACATGATGCCAAGAGCAACAATAAAAGTCTTCATTGTATTTCTTGTAAAATTCTCCAGTGAATCTGTCTGGGTCTGGGCTCTTCTTTGTTAGTAAGGACTTAGTTACATTTTCAATTTCATTAATAGAAATTGAGTTATTCAGTATTTTTACATCTTTCTGACCCATCTTTGGTAGTTCATATGTTTCTAGGAATCTGTTCATTTCTTCGGTGTTATCGAACCTATGAGAGTAGAGGTTTTTCAAAATAGGTGTTGATGATCTCCTGTATTTCCACAGAGTCTGTAGTGATTTCACCCTTTTCATTTCTTATTGTATGAATTTGAGTTTTACTTTCCTTTTTAAATAAGGTTGCCTAAGGATTTATCAATTTTATTTATTTTTTCAAAGAAGCAACTCTTTGATTCATTGATTCTTTGTACTGTTTTCTTTGTCTTTATTGCATTAATTTCTGCTCTGATGTTTGTAATTTCCTCCTTTCTTTTGGCTTTGAGCTTGGCTTGCTCTTCTTTTTCTAGATATTGGAGGTGTACCATCAGGTTGTTTATTTGTGTTTGTTCTGCTTTCCTGATGTGGGAACTCAGTGCAATAAGTTTTCTTCTGAGGACTTCCTTCATTGCATCCCACAGATTCTGGTAAGTTGTATTTGTATTTTCTTTTGCCTGTAGATATTGTTTAACTTCTTCTTTAATTTCCTCTGTGACCCACTGATTATTCAAGAGGTCAATTTCCACGTTTTTGGAGATTTTTGCAGATTCTTTGATCATTAATTTCTAGTTTCATGACGCTATGATACGATAACATGCATGGAATAATTTCATTCTTTTGCACTATTGAAGTATGTTCTGTGGGCTATTATATGGTCTATTTTAAAGAATGTCCCATGTACTGCTGAGAAGAATGTATATTCTGATGTTGTTGAATGGAATACTCTGTATATGTCTATCAAGTCCATTTGTTCAGAGGTGTGATTCAGTTCTGTTTTTTCTTTGCTGATTTTCTGTCTGGTTGATCTGTCCCTTTGTGTCAATCATGTGTTATAATTGTGCTATTGCTTATTTGATTTTTTATTTCTGTTAATACTTGTTTTCTATAGCTGGGTGCTCCAGAATTTGATGCATAGATATTTAAGATTGTTGTCTCTTCCTCTTGATGTTTTCCCCTAGCTAGTATGTAGTAACCTTCTTTATCTCTTTGGATAATTCTTGGTTTGAAGTTCACACTGTCTGCAAACAGAATAGCTACCCCACTTTTTTTTTTTTTCCTGTTGCATGAAGTATTGTTTTCCATCCTTTGACTTTCAGTCTTTGGGTTTCCTTTTGGGTTAGATGAGTTTCATGTAGACGGCATTTGGTTGGATGTTGTTTCTTGATCCATTCTTCCAGTCTGTTTCTTTTAATTGGTGAATTGAAGCCATTTACATTAATGGTTATAACTGTTATATATTGGTTTATTGTTGACATGTTATCTTTCTGCTGTTGTATGTTTACCTTTCCACTCTGTTTAATTGTCTGCCTTGCTTAGTGGTTTTTTCCTATGTGTGTCTTTCAGTATTCTTTGTAGGGTTGGTTTGTTGATCATGAAGTTCTTCAGCTGTTGTTTGTCATGGAAGTATCTTATTTCTCCATCCATTTTGAAGGACAGTTTTGTAGGGTACATCAGTCTGGGTTGGAAGTGGTTTTCCTTTAGGATCTGAAATACTTCACTCCATGCTCTTCTTGACTTCATTGTTTGTGCTGAGAAGCCTGCTGTGATTCTGATAGGTTTTCCTTTATAGGTGATTTGTCTTTTCTCTCTAACAGCTTTTAGTATTTTGTTGTTATGTTAGATTTCTGGGATTGTGATTATTATGTGTCTGGGTGTAGTTTTATTTTGATCATTGTTATTTGGTGTTCTATATGTTTCCCTGATCCATATGTCAGTTTGCATTCTCATGTTTGGGAAATTTTCAGCTATTACTTCTGTAAATATCCTATTGATGTCATTTGTGTTGTCCCCTTCTTTTGCACTTATTCCTATCAATCTTATGTTGTTTCTCTTTGCATTATCTTGTAACTGTTCAGTTGTTATTTCCTGATTCATTGTTATTTTTAAAAGATCTTTCCTTTCCTGATCACTAGCTGCAATCTTGCCCTTGAGGTCTGAAATTCTATCTACACTTTCATTGAGGTGTTTTTGCCAACTTTCAATGGAATTTTTGATTTCCTATATATCTCTTTGAATCTGCTTCATGCATTCTGTTTCTTATAGTTTTCATTCAGCAATTTAGTCTGCTTGCTTTGTTCCTGTAATATTTAACTCTGCCTTCTTTAGATGTGTTCAGTATTTCTTTCACTACTTTTATCATTTCTTCTTTTACCTGGGAGATTATTTCTGATTTGAGATTCTTACAGCTTCCCCAAGTTGCTTCTTTATTTAAGTTGATATCATTTCAGGTGTATGGCTTATATTTTCTTCTATGTACATGGCTCCTAGGTTCTGTTGGGATGGGCTGGAGTTTTGGGATTGCACTTTGGTCTTTCATCTTGTCATTTTCCTATATTTCTGGGTTTCAAGCAATTTTCCAAAGCTTCCTCTGGGTGTGTTGGAAATCACCTTGTTCATTGTTGGCTCCTGGAATTCATGCAGCTTCAGCTCCCCATAGCTGATGTTATAAAAGTTAATATAGAACCCCACAACAAATAATTACTTTTAAATCACAGTTCAATGAGGACTTATACTGAGAAACATTTCCAGTATAACCTAAAATATGTTTAAAATTCATTAGGCACTTTCTACTTTAACACAAACAACTTTAGTTATTGATTGATTCGTATTATTGCAAATTTTCCCATTGCTGATGGATTTATTTTTCTATTTTACTTAACTGTTCATCTTGCTTGATACACACACACACACACACACACACACACACACACACACACATTTCCCCCTCCCCCCCCTTGGTATTGTTGGTGTCATTGTCTCTCTGTAAGATTTCTTTGAATACTTATTGTAGTGCTCATTTGGTGGTTATGAATTTCTTGGGGTATTCTTTGTCATTGAAAGTTGTTATTATTCCATCAGTTTTGAAATTTATTTTAAACTTGTTTTCTATTTTTTCAGCCTATATTATTTTGAGTTGAAAATTGTATTCTTCCAGGCTTTAAAAACTTCACCCCATGTTCTCCAGGCCTATAGGTGTGTTCTGAAACATTTGCTATTTTCCATAAGGTTTTCTTGTTAAATTATTTGACACTTTTCTCAAACAGTTTTTGAAATTTGTGTTGGTTTGCTAGGCTTTTAACCAGGATGTGTAATGGAGAAGTTGTTTCCTGATATTATCTATTTGAGATTCTATATGCTTCCTTTATGTAGAAATTGAATTTTTTCCTAAACTTGAAAATATTTTACTATGGTTTTGGTAAATGAATTTTACATTTTTTGTTTTGTCTTCTGGTCTTTAACTCTTATACTCTTAGGTAAGTTGTTTTTGTTTTATTTGTTTGATTGTTTGTTTGAATCATTCAGCATTTATTGAATCTGATTTTCTAGGTCTCTTATTTTTTGCAAGGAATCTGAGTATCTGGCCTCCTGCATCAGCTGTAGCTTCTAGCTCTCTTCATACTAGTCTTTTTTTTTTTTTTGGTATGGCATTTGAACTCATGACTGTGTATTTACAAGGTAAGCACTTATGCCACTGAGCTAAATCCACAGCCCACATACTAGTCATTTCTACTTCTCATACTTTAATAGAATCTTTCTTTATCCTGGATTTATGTTTGCATGTTTTCACCATCTCTAAATCTTTACTAAAATGATTATTTAGTCTTGTATCATTTTGATTCATTCACCTAACTTCTTGTTGTGGCTTCTTTAAGCTCACTGACCATTTTATCCATTAGGTCCTTTATCTATTTGGTTACATTATATTGGAACTGACTCAACATTTACTAGTCTAGATATTTTTCTTGTTTCTTCTTTTACCACTTCATGTATTTCAATCATTTGTTGTTTTACTTTTTTTCTCTCAGTACCCATGTGTTGGCTTTTAGAAAGTTAAGGATTTTTGGAAGCATCTTCTGGCTTTGTTTTCTATTATATATGTGAGGACTGAAGATCAGTTAGAGTGGAAAGTCTCTGTTGTAGTATGGGGAGCTCTTTAGTGTCTGTTTCCTAATAACGTGATTTTAGCTTTTTTGTATCTTGGTATCCAAGTATCTCTTGGATGTATTCATCATAATAGGATCTGTCCTGGCTACTCTGTTGCAAACAGAAAACCCCTTCCATTTGTATCACTATCTACTGGGTCAACCTTTTATCAATTGTATATATTAAAATTTGTTTTAACAATTTCACTCTTTCTCAGTGGCCAGAAAACTGTAATATATTACTACTGTCAGGAAGGCTAAAATGTGGAGAATAAGGGAAAGAGAAAGAGGAAATAGAAAGTAGTAGATTAGAAAAAAATGAGCAAAAAAGAGGTAATGAAAGAATGATCAAACTTTGTTAGAATTAATCTAACAGTTGGAGTGGAGGGTTGTGAAGAGGAAATAGAAATAGAAAGCATATTTAGAAAGAGAGGGGATAAGAGACAGGACACAAAGACAGGAAAGGGTACTTGGAGGCTGAGGAGAGCTGTGAGAAAGTTGGAACCTATTAATATCCTGACAGTGAGTTAGAATTCTCTATATACAACTTTCCTGAGGGTTACCTTAACTTGCCCATGAACGATAGTATTCAGGTTAAAGCATTGGTTGATTCTCTTCCTCCTTTTCACATACATGGACACCCCAATAAATATACTGTGCTTCCTGTATATTTCCTCAGAGCTTCCCAGATCACCTCTGTCTCTAGTTGTTCTGAGGGACCTCCAAGATTTTCAGTTTGTATTGATGGTATTAGATTGCAGGGCAGCTATAGAAGTGATGGAGACCTAGCCCCAAAGCCCCAGGCTTTGTGGCTCCTCCTTTTCTTTTACACTCTGTGAGTTTATGACCTCATGAGACACAAATATCTCACTAAAAATCAGTAAGTTTGGTGACACTGAAGAGGTTTCCTCTAGAGACTTCACTCTTTGACCATTCTGCAGAGACCTGGTATTATGAGATTTACCTATGAATTGTTTCAAATTGTTGAAACTCTCAAAAAAAAAAGACAAGGCAGAAAGAAAAACAAAGTCACAAAGCAGAGAGAAGTGAGAGAACCCAGGGAGCCAGGAGGGAGGTCACACATTTACCTTTTTCAATCAGGTCCCAACTTCTGATATCATATTCAACTACAGCACCCCCAACATCTTCCAAAAGCCTTACTTTTGAACAGATGAGACCTTTTTTCTTTTTTTATTTTGAAGGTGGTAAAATCAACAAAAAGAGACAGAGCAAATCCAATTGAAACAATGCAGTGAAATTGGTACAGAACTTCTGGGCAAGATACTGGGATAACAGTAATAGGTACCATAGTATATCTTGTTAGCTTCACAATAGTTGTCCATTCAATCAGGTATAGCAAAATCAAACCAAACCCAGAACATTATAAAACCTGTCAAAACAGAATACTGAATAGAGCAAGACAATTAATCAGAACAAAGCAAAACAGTAAAGACAATCTTGGTCTTCAAGGACAAGATAGAAGGAAATCCCCTATATTTGCTATATTGCATAGGTTCATCCTCCCAAAGAGATGCTCAGAACTCTGGCCTCAGGTCAGCATAATCAACCTAACAGTGCAATCACTTAGTTGCTTTAGGTGCCTTAGTTGCTATCAACTTCAGCTGTCCTTGACACCTTCCAGTTGCTAAAGGGGTTGGGGGATGGGACTTTTGATTCTCAGCATGGTAAACTCTCAGGAGATGCTGACTTGTTCTCTCCCTGGTGCACCCACTGCTCACTCCCACCACCACATACCAGGAGGAGGACTTGCTGCTTTCTTGTTCAGCCCCCTAGGTTCCAACATGGCTGGATCTCTGGAGATGCTGACTTGTTCTCTTCCTGGCATGCTGACTGCTCCATATGAGACCTTTGGAGGCCACTCATAGTCACAGACTAAATATGATAAAATATATATTATATATTATAATTATATATCATATATTACATGCAAAACATATACATATGATAACATATATAATCATATATTTTATATTTATATATTCACAAGATATCTATGTGGACACATTAATATTAAACAAAATAGACTTAAAAGAATATTACTAGAGAGAAAAATGAACATGTTGTTTCATCAAAGATACATGCATGCTCCTAATACAAACTCTTAAAAGTAATTAAAGCAAAACTTTATAAAACCAAACAAAATCTAGTCAAACTCACAAAAAAGATTTTAACATTCTTCCAAGAAGAAATCAACATATATATAGTCATAATAGAAATTTCAACATCTTTCTGTCAATAATTATTTGGAACATCTTTTAATGTGAAAATTAATATGACTTCATTTACTTTTTTCCCACTATCATATCATTGTCAAAGAAGGCTTGAGGGAAAAGGAGAAAAGCAGGGAGAGAAGCAAAGAAAGAGACCATTAGCCATCTTTTAAGGAAGAGAGTGTTATGTTCTTAATGCAACAAATGAGGATGGATTGAAGTGAGTGAACTGGAAGTGTATTTTGTAACTAACACTGGTGGAGACTGATCACTTCTTGGATAGTTGATACAGATGAGAGGCAGCAATGGTAGGACACCTAATATCTTCTGATATTCTTGCTAGGAGAATGGATGGATGCCTTTTATCAAAACAGTGTGAAAGAGCTGTCTGTATGACATTGCTGAAAATGTACAGTGGCTAACTGAATACATGTGTGTGGAGTCAGGATAGAGATTATGATAGAAGTGGAATGCATGAAGTCACTGGAATGGCTGAAATACTCCAATAAGAAAAAAAAAAGGCCAAAAAAGATTACCCTTGAACACTGACAAAGAAGGCAAATAAAGGAAGAGGAAATTGGAATGGAGACAAAAGATGGCTAAAAAATTGAGATGGTAACCAGAAAAGTGTGTATAAATAGAAAAAGGAATCCACTATTGGGTCCTGACTTAAATCCCCAATGTCCCAAATGAGTGTACAGTAAAGGTTTAAATAAAATGAGACAAATGGTATGATTTTAGGGCTCCAGGAGAGTCAAAACTCTTTAGCTGAGCTCAAGACTCCAAGGTTAAGACAAAGACTTCTCTGGACCACTCACTTGATTAGGTCCAACAACAAGGGGTGGGGAAACTGAGGAAAGTGCAGGCAATGAGCAGGACCTTGGGAATCACTTCAAGGATGTATCCAAGTAATGAATGTCAATTCAGTAGAGCTGTCTTATCATGAAGACATGGTAGGAGTGAGACTGTAGGAATAATTCCTGCAGCTGCAGTCTCTATCTTGTTAATTGGGGTTGGAGCCAAGTGTCTGCAGCTGTGGCCTTATTGTGCCCTTTGAGGTATCTCTGGCCTCACAGGCCACTACAGGCCTCATCCAGGACCAGTGATTCATAGAGGTTCACTTGCTATGAATCAGCTCCCATCACCAGGCAAGGGCTAAGTCCTAGGACAGACTCACAGATAAACATAGAGAGCCAATTAGTTAATTTTAAATCCTGCTCAGAGCCACTTTGTAGTGGTCTCCAACAACCCATGAAGAAGGTAATATTCAATCAAGCTAGGTACTGCAAAAAAAATCAAAGATCAAAATTTATGCAGTGCATTTGGTGAATGAAAGTTTGCTCCCAACTCAAACAAAATTTTCAAAACATAGGATGTAGGACAGAAATTTGATCACTGAACTGAAAAGTAGGTGAAGCAAAAATTGATATAGAATATTTGTATAGGGACCTTTAATTTTAAGCTATATAGAAACTCATGACATGAAATTAGTAATTAAAAATATTCCTGATAAGTTTTTGTCACCAAGTATCTATAAGTCTATTACTATTTGAGTTTTGAGAAAGGTATAGTAAATATGTTCTCAACCATAACAACCCATAAATTCTTCTCCACTTGAGATATTAACATAGTAGTCTTTTGTAGTCTTGCTGATTTTCAAATTAAATGATACCTGCAAATAAAATTACTGCTTAATGAATGACATATTTTTATGTGTTGTCTGTGTAAATATTCTAGTAAAGGCATGTATATAAAAAGAAAAATGGGAAAAACTTAAAGGCAATTTAGACCAGAGCCCACTTATATTTTTCATAACAAATGGTAGGAAGCTTTTACTCACTTTTTTATAACTTAGTCTGCTAAAGACATTTTCCAGGGAACTCATGAAATTGAAAGATATCTGCAACAGATGTCAGTGGTAGGAAATTCTAAATTACAGTCCTGTAAGTAAGGTGTTACTCCTTACAACCACCTCTGCCTTGAGTGCTGTGAGCACATCTAGGGGAGTGTTTTCACAACTCAAATGCCACTGCAAATTCTCAGGCCCTCTCATTTCTGTTTTGACCTTGAGAAATGAAGGTGAAGAGAATGGGAGAACCTTGAGGAAAAGCAGAGCATAACCCTAACTCTGTTTCTTTAAACTAGCAGGAAAAAATGCAAGGTAGAAATATTTCAAGTTTTGTGTGTTAGATTGAGTAATTGAAAAATAACAAACTAACTCAAAATGTAAGTTTTCTGCTACTAGTCTCTATGACTTGACTACCTATGAGCACAAGAAGCAGGACAAACTGTCATTTGAGACCACTTCAATACCTGTAAAGCCTGTATTGTCCTTTTCCCCATTCAGCCTATTTTACAAGGAACCATAAAGTCAATGTTCACTTGGTCTGCTGGATGGCACTAGATCATCACATAACTGCAGGATCCCAGAAGCATCAAGTATTTCCAAAATGCCAACCAAGTATAAGCATTTTTATGATTCTCACCATATTTTAAATTTCTTTAACAAAATCCAAATAAAGATGCCAGTGAGGAAAAAATATGTAGATTAGATATGTAGAATAGATATGAAGTATTTCAAATATAAATAGATTGATTTAAAAAGACTTTGTTTTTTTACTAATGTCAAAATATTTTGTATGAGGAAATGTTTAAAACCACTATCTATAACTGTATGCCTTTTCTAGTTAGCCAGGCAGGTATAGGTATACTACTGTTTGCCAAAACTGAATGTATGGACAGTACAATTACTGATGTGCTCATTGAAAGTGCTGAGATGACCTAGTTCTTGTCATCATACAACCAGAGCAGTAAAAGGTCTTGGTGCTCTTAGGTGATCCTCCACATCTACCTTTGGCTATCATATTCTTTCCCAAACTCACAGTAGGCAACTCTAGTCTCATCTCCACATACAACTCACAACCACAATTGTCCTGTAGAGTGCCTCTCTACCTTTGCCACATTAGAAATATTCTTGTTCTATGTTCATTAATTCAAAGTTTTAGTACCAAAATAGCCAATTTGTTTAATGGACTAAGTAAAATCTCATGAAATTGTGAATGATTCAATCATAGAGAATGATAGTTGGATATCAAAATCCATACTCCCTATTCTTCCATAAAAATAGATTGCTGGCCTTGTGCCCATCCCACAAGAGACTACATTTTCTACATTAGTTTGCACTTGTCTCTGAGATATGACTTGTTATCACTATGGGAATATGAGTGGATGTAGAAGTGATTAGTTAAATTTCTACATTCCTGTTTTAAAAGAAACAGTGTTTTTCTCCTTTGCTCACTTTTGATCATGAAGGTAAAGACATTTCCTAGGAAATTATAAATCTTATGAAGTCATTGTACCTGAGACATACTTTTGAGAACTACAGGTTAGGCTTCACCTCATACTGATGCTAGTAGACCAGTGAGTTTCATCTCCCATATTTGCATTTTTAACACAGTCTGAACAGAGACCTAGTTATCACCTTGGGATAACATGGTGATATCCTTAATAACAAGGAGCATCTACTATAAAAATACAATAACAAGGAGCATCAACTACAAGCATTCTCCACATCTTGGCAGCCAGCTGTGTCTGCTATTTTTGCAGTATTAAGGACTTAGAAATCAAGCACTGTGTCTTTATGTTCCAAGAAAAGCACAAGTTTTCCATACAGTGTTGTGCTAAGTGCATAGTAGATGTTTGGAAACAAGAATAGAAAGGGTTTGAAGCTTCTGAAATCAGGTCACAAAGACTGCCTAACCTGTTTACACAGAAGGTGAGCAGTGTAAATATTAAGCTTTACAATCACTAACATTGCTGCAAGTCTAGATATAATGTCAAGTTTTAAAACAGAGCACCTGGCTACTGTTAAGCCTGTCTTCCACATTTTGACCTGCTAAAAATGTGGCAGTTTATTAGAACATCATCAGGGAGTAATACTGAAATTTGTTTACTAATTTTATTGACATCTGAACTGTGCTTTAAAATGAGTTGCAATGAAATTCCCTGAATGATGAGATATGTAAAGGATTAAAAAAAGCCAAAGAAGAGTACTGTGTAATTCATTTGTTAGATTAAAGATCATAAGCAATTCACATCTTTGGTGTTTGTTCAACTATTTGATATGGTGTAATAGCCATCCTGGCCATCCTCACTGCATCCGCTAAGGCTGTGTTTATTTAAATTAGGATACACTAGGGAAGACATTTACCTTGCTGAAGCACCATTCTGTAAAGGGTACTGCTTGAGAGTATTTCTCAATCAGTCTCATGCACAATAATTTCAGCTGCAGTTGTATGTTTGATCTGCCAAGTCTAGGTACCCGTACATAATGATCCTGGACAGTGATTTTGTTCTCAACTAGTCACAACAGAAAAGTGACTCATGGAAGAAACAACTCAACTTGTAGCTCTTTTTATTTTGAAGAAAATAAAACAAAAGAGAACAGAACACAGCATATCAGAACAGAAAAATGCAAGCAACAGAGCACTTCACAAGACAACCGAATATCAACAATAGCTACCATAATGTTTTCTTTCTTTGAAATCATTGAGCAAACTTTCATACACAATAATATAAACATAACACAACAGTATAAAACCATTCAAGAAAATGAGAGTATTACAGGACATGCAAAACCAAATAACAGAAAATGAACAATGACAACTAAAATATCTAATTTTCCTTAAAATATTGTTTATACTATCACACAAATCAAAATCCAGTAAGACACAACATGGTATAACCAATGGAAACAGAAGAACAAAAGCATGATAGGACTTCAAAGCAGGATGATATTAAATCAGCAATGGTTGCCATAATATCTTATTTTCTTCAAAGTAGCTATTCATACCATCACACATAATAAAATCAAAGAAAACAGAATAAAACCATTCCAATTGATGAATGAAGAAGTTGAACGGCTTCAAAGCTATGAGATGGGGACTCATGCTTACCATAAAGTCTTATATACCCTTATCAACTCTCATACTTGGGAGACTATATGGTATTCACACATGTGAGTTTGGTTTATTTCACTTATGAGTATGGTCTCAAGTCATGTCCATTTATTTATAAATATCTCAATGTGATCATTCTTTATAGTTGAGTAGTACTCCATTGTATAAAAATGCCACAACTTTTTTATCCATTCCTCAGTTGATGGGCACTTAGGTTGTTTGCAAGATCTGGCTATTACAAATTGTGCTGCTAACAACATGGGTGCACATATATCACTGTGGTATGATGTTTTCAGATTTTCTGGGTCCAGCACCATTTGTTAGAGACTATCATTCTTCCAGCGAGCATGTTTGGCCCCTTTATCAAAGATAAGGTAGTTGAGTGAGTTTGTGGTTGTGGTTGTATCTTCCAATCTATTGCATTGATCTTCAGGTCTGTTTTTATTCCAGTACCATGTTGATTTTATTACCATAGTTTTGTAGTATGATTTCAAGTCGAGGATTGTGATACCTCCTGCCTTGCCTTTGCTACTTAGAATTGCCTTTGTTATTCTACATCTCTTCTGGTTCTAGATGAATTTTAGGAGTGATTTCTCTAGATCTATGAGGTATGGTAGTGGTATTTTGATTGGGATTGTGTTGAATCTGTATAGTAATTTTGGGAGAATGGCCATCTTCACAATGTTTGTTCTTCCTATCCATGAACAACGGATGTCTTTCCATTTTCTGAGGTCCTCTTCGATTTCATTTTTCAGGGTATTATAATTTTGCTTGTATAACTCTTTTACTTCTTTCAGGAGATTAATTCCTAAGTATTTCATATTTTTGTATGCTAGTGTGAAGGGTGTGGCTTCTCTTATTTCTTTCTCAGTATTTTTGTTGTTAGTGTTTAGGAATGCTATTGATTTTTGAGTATTGACTTTGTATCCAGCTACCTTGCTGAATTTATTTATTATATCTAGGAGTCTTTCAATAGAGTTTTGGGTGTCTTCTATGTAAAGTATCATGTCATCTTCAAATAATGATAATTTAACTTCCTCTTTTCCTATCTTTACTCCTTTTATTTCTCTCTCTTGTCTAATTGCTCTGGCTAGTGTTTCCAGTACTATGTTGGATAGGAGCAGTGATAGGAGACATCCTTGTCTTGTGCCTGATTTTAAGGTAAAGGCTTTCAGTTTTGGACCATTTAATATGATGCTGGCTGTTGGTTTGTCATAGATGGCCTTTATTATATTGCAGTAAAGATCATTCCCATTCTCTGTAAGGTTCTTATCATGAATCAGCATTGGATCTTATCAACTGCTTTTTCTCCATCTATAGAGATGATCATGTGGTTCTTACTTTTGGCTCTATTGATATGGTGGATTACATTTATTGATTTACATAGGTTGAACCATCCCTGCATTCCTGGGATGAATCCAACTTGGTCAGGGGGAATAATCTTCTTGATGATTTGCTGTATCCTCTTTGCTAATATTTTATTGAGAATTTTTGCATCTATGTTCATTAGGGAGATTGGTCTATAGTTCTCTTTTTTAGTTGGGTCTTTCTCAGGTTTTGGTACTAGAGTAATATTTGCTTCCAGGAATACTTACCTTTCTGCTGTTGTATCTTTACGTTTCCACTCTGTTTAATTGTCTGCCTTGCTTAGTGGTTTTTTCCTATGTATGTATTTCAGTATTCTTTGTAGGGTTTGTTTGGTGATCATGAAGTTCTTCAGCTGTTGTTTGTCATGGAAGTATCTTATTTCTCCATCCATTTTGAAGGACAGTTTTGCTGGGTATGTCTGTCTGGGTTGGAAATGGTTTTCCTTTAGGACCTGAAATACTTCACTTCATGCTCTTCTTGACATCATTGTTTGTGTTGAGAATTCTGCTGTGATTCTTATAGGTTTTCCTTTATAGGTGATCTGTCTTTTCTCTCTAACATCTTTTAGTGTTCTGTTCCTATGTTGGACTTCTGCCATGGTTATTATGATGTGTCTGGGTGTAGTTTTATTTTGGTTATGGCTATTTGGAGTTCTATATGCTTCACTAATCCAAATGTCAGTTTCCATTCTCATGTTTGGGAAATTTTCAGCTATTACTTCTGTAAATATCCTCTTGATGTCATTTGTGTTGTCCCCTTCTTTTTCATTTACCCTATTAATCTTATGTTATTTTTCTTTGCATCATCTTGCAGCTGTTGAATGGTTATTTCCTGATTCTTTGTGATTTTTATAAGATGTTTCCTTTCCTGTTCAACAGCTGTGGTCTTATCTTGGGGGTCTGAAATTCTATCTTCACTTTCATTGAGTCAGTTTTGACAGCTTTCAATAGAATATTTGATTTCCTATATATCTCTTTGAATCTAATTTATGTATTCTGTTTGTTTCTTATAGTGTTCAATCAGGGATTCTATCTCTTTGCTTTGTTCCTCTAATTTTTTAGCTGTGTCTTCACTAGATGTGTTCACTTTTTCTTTCACTACTTTTATCATTTCTTCTTTTACCTGGGCAATTATTTCTGATTTGAATTTTTCCATAGCTTCCCCTAGTTGCTTCTTTATTTCAGTTGATATCATTTCAGACATTTCAGGTGTATGGCTTCTATTTTCTTCCATGTACATGGCTCCTAGGCTTTCTTGGGATGAACTGGAGATTTGAGCCTGCCTTTTGGTTTTTCCTTTTGTCATTTCTCTTTATTTACTTGGTTTGAATGGTGTTCCAAACTTCCTCTGGGTGTGTGGTGAATCACCTCCTGTACCCTCAACTCCTGGAGCAGTTTCAGCTCCTCTACAGGCACTTGGCTCCCTAAGTTGAGAGGCAGAAGCTGAGCATGGAGCACTGGGCTGGCAGAACCCCTGGGGCACAATCCCCTGTCCTAGGGTGGTGGATATGAACTCAACCACTGGCAGTGCTTTTCTTAAGCTCTCCCCAGGCCACCCCAAATGAGCCCAGAATCCTTGTGCATGATCTCCACCTCCTGAACTGGCAGAAGGCTTCTGGTCATTGTTAACTGAGGCCCTGAAATCTGCTGGGCCCAGTCCAGCACCCCCTGTAGCTCCCCAGAAACTCAAACTCCAGGAGCATAGGTCTCCAACTTTCCCCAGGTCACCAGGACACACGTTGGGCAATCCCCACTTCCTTGTAGGCTCTTGTCTCCCTTAATTGAGAGGCAGAAGCTGGGTATGAAGAACTGGGGCTGGTGGAACACCCAGGGCACAATCCCCTGTCCTAGAGGGGTGGATATGAACTCAACTGCTGGCAGTGCTGGTCTTAAGCTCTCCCCAGGCCAGCCCAAATAAGCCCAGAATCCTTGTGCATGATCTCCACCTCCTGAACTGAAAGAAGGCTTCTGGGCATGGTCAACTGAGGCCCTGAAATCTGCTGGGCCCAGGCCAGCATCCCCAGTAGCTCCCCAGAAACTCAAACGCTGGGAGTGTAGGTCTCCAACTTTCCCCGTGTCACTACACTATGATTCACATTGGGCAATCCCCACTCCCCTGCAGGCTCTTGGCTCCCTTAATTGAGAGGTGGAAGCTGGGCATGGAGAACTGGGGCTGGTGGAACCGCCAGGGCACATTCCCCTGTCCTGGGGGTGTGTGGATATGAACTCAACTGCTGGCAGTGCTGGTCTTAAGCTATCCCCAGGCCAGCCTAAATGAGCCAAGAGTCCTTGTGCACAACCTCCACCTCCTGAACTGAAAGAAGGCCACTGGGCATGGTCAACTGAGGCCCTGAAATCTGCTGCGCCCAGGCCAGCATCCCCAGTAGCTACCCAGAAACTCAAAGGGTGGTAATGCAGGTCTGCAACTTTTTCCAGGGCACTGGGACTCACCTGGGGCAATCTCCACTCCCCTGCAGCCTCTAATTTGCATTTCCCTAATGACTAATGATGTTGAATGTTTTTTCATGTATTTATTTGCCATTTGTACTTCTTCATCTGAGAACTGTATATTCATCTAACATGCCCATTTTTGGATTGGGTCTTTGAATTTTGGGCATCTGATTTTTTTGGGTTTTTTTTGCATTTTTCTTTCTTTCTTTCTTTTTTTTGTTTAAAAGAGAATAAAACAAAAGGGGGCAGTACAGAGCAGATCAGAAGAGGACAACATAGGCAACACAGTACTTTACATTAAGTCAACTGGACATCAACAGTATCTAACGCCATATCTCTTACTCTGCTATGGTTGAGCATAGTTTCAATTACAATAATATCAAACATAACACAATAGTATAAAGGCATGCATATAGTG
>PVJX010027622.1:0-24683 GCA_004027295.1 Dolichotis patagonum | reverse complement strand
TTTTTAGTTGGGTCTTTCTCAGGTTTTGGTACTAGAGTAATATTTGCTTCCAGAAATGACTTAGGAAGAATTGCTTCCCTTTTAATTTCATTGAAGAGTTTCAGGAGTGTTGGAATTAAGTCTTCTTTGTATTTCTTTTAGAATTCTGCAGTGAATCCATCTGGGCCTGGGCTCTTCTTTGTTGGCAAGGACTTAATTACATTTTCAATTTCAGTAATAGAATTTGGGTTATTCAACAGTTTTACATCTTCCTGATCCAGCTTTGGTAGTTCATATGTATCTAGGAATCTGTCTATTTCTTTAGTGTTATCAAACCTATGAGAGTAGAGGTTTTCGAAATAGGTGCTAATGATCTTCTGTATTTCCACCGAGTCTATAGTAATTTCATCTGTTTCATTGCTTATTGCATGAATTTGAGTTTTTTCTTTCCTTTTTTAAATAAGGTTGGCCAGGGGCTTATTGATTTTATTTATTCTTTCAAAGAACCAACTCTTTGATTCATTGATCCTTTGTACTGTTTTCTTAGTCTCTATTGCATTAATTTCTGCTCTGATCTTTATAATTTCCTCCCTTCTTTTGGCTTTGGGCTTGTCTTGCTCTTTTTTTTCCTAGATGTTTGAGTTGTAGCATCAGGTTGTTTATTTGTGTTCATTCAGTTTTCCTGATATCGGAACTCAATGCAATAAATTTTCCTCTAAGGACTGCTTTTATTGCAACCCACAAAATCCAATAAGTTGTGTTTGTATTTTCATTTGCTTGTAGATATTGTTTCATTTCTTCTTTAATTTCCTCCATGACCCACTGATTGCTCAATAGTGTATTACTCAGTTTCCATGTGTTTGTGAGGTTTTTGCAGTTGTTTTTATCGTTAATTTCTAGTTTCATGGCACTATGATCCGATAACATGCATGGGATAATTTCAATTCTTTTGCATTTACTTAAATATGTTCTGTGGGCTAGTATATGGTATGTTTTAGAGAATGTCCCATGTACTGCTGAGAAGAAGGTATATTCTGATGTTGTTGGATGGAGCACTGTATATATGTCTTATCAAGTCCATTTGTTCACAGGTGTGATTCAGTTCTGTTATTTCTTTGCTGATTTTCTGTCTAGTTGATCTGTCCCTTTGTGTCAATGGTGTGTTAAAGTCTCCTGTTATAATTGTGTTATTGCTTATTTCATTTTTTATTTCTGTTACTATTTGCTTTATATAGCTGGGTGCTCTGGAATTTGGCGCATGTATATTTAAGATTGTTATCTCTTCCTCTTGAAGTTTTCCCCTAACTAGTATGTAGTGACCTTCTTTATCTCTTTGGATCATTCTTGGTTTGAAATTCACATTATCTGCAAACAGGATGGCTACTCCCACATTTTTTTGGTTTCCTGTTGTATGAAGTATTGTTTTCCATCCTTTGACTTTCAGTCTATGAGTGTTCTTTTGGGTTAGATGGGTTTCTTGTAGACAGCATATGGTTGGATGTTGTTTCTTGATCCATTCTGCCAGTCTGTTTCTTTTGATTGGTGAATTGAGGCCATTTACATTAATGGTTGTAACTGTTATATATTGATTTATTGTTGACATGTTATCTTTCTGCTGTTGTATCTTTAGCTTTCCATTCTGTTTAATTGTCTTCCTTGCTTAGTGGTTTTTTCCTATGTCTGTCTAGAGTGTCTTTCAGTATTCTTTGTAGGGTTGGTTTGGTGATCACTGAAGTTCTTCAGCTGTTCTTTGTCATGGAAGTATCTTATTTCTCCTTCCATTTTGAAGGACAGCTTTGCAGGGTACATCAGTCTGGGTTGGAAGTGGTTTTCCTTTAGGATCTGAAATACTTCACTCCATGCTCTTCTTGACTTCATTGTTTGTGTTGAGAAGTCTGCTGTGATTCTGATAGGTTTTTCCTTTATAGGTGATCTGTCTTTTCTCTCTAACAGCTTTTAGTGTTCTGTTCTTATGGTGGATTTCTGGGATGGTGATTATTATGTGTCTGGGTGTAGTTTTATTTTGATTATGGCTATTTGCAGTTCTATATGCTTCAGTAATCTGTATGTCAGTTTCCATTCTCATGTTTGAGAAGTTTTCAGCTATTACTTTTGTAAATATCCTCTTCATATCATTTGTGCTGTCCTCTTCTTTTTGAGTTATCCCTATTAATCTTATTTTTCTTTGCATCATCTTGCAGGTGTTGAATTGTTATTTCCTGATTCTTTGTTATTTTTAAAAGATCTTTCCTTTCCTGTTCACTAGCTGAAATCTTATATTCGAGGTCTGAAATTCTGTCTTCATTTTTGTTGAGGCGGTTTTGGTAGCTTTCAATAGCATTTTTGATTTCCTGTATACCTCTTTGAATCTGCTTTATGTATTCTGTTTGTTTCTTTTGGTGTTCATTCAGGGATTCTATCTGTTTTCTTTGTTCCTCTAATTTTTTAGCTGTGTCTTCACTAGATGTGTTCACTATTTCTTTCACTACTTTTATCATTTCTTCTTTTACCTGGGCAAGTATTTCTGATTTGAATTTCTCCATAGCTTCCCCTAGTTGCGTCTTTATTTCATTTGATATAATTTCAGACATTTCCGGTATATGGCTTCTTTTTTCTTCTATGTACATGGCTCCTAGGCTTTCTTGGGGTGGGCTGGAGTTTTGAGCCTGCCTTTTGGTCTTTCCTGTTGTCATTTTTCTATATTTCCTTGCTTTGAGCGGTGTTCCAAAGCTTCCTCTGGATGTGTGGCAAATTACCTCCTGCACCCTCAGTTCCTGGAGCAGTGCTGGCTCCCCCACAGGTTCTTGGCTCCCTAAATTGAAAGGCGGAAGCTTGACCTGGTGAACTGGAGCCCGCGGAACCTCGGGCCGCAGTTCCGTGTCCTAGGGGGCGGATATGATCTCAACCGCCAGGAGTGTTGGTCTTAAGCTCTCCCCAGACCAGCCCACACCCAGCCGTCAGTCCCCCCGCTTGGCCTCTGCCTCCCAACTGAGAGAAGGCCACTGGGCGTCAGCTGGTTTGAATCTTAAGCAGACCGTGAAACAGTGATATTTATGTTGTCATTTTTAAATATTTTTTGTGAATTATATGATCCATGTAAAGTGATATATTGTCAACCTTTGATATCCCTGAGTTCTATTATCTGTGGATTCAACTAGATTAAAAATCTAGTTTGAGGAAAAGAGTTGTGTTTGTACCAAACATGTACAGACTTTTTTCTTTTATTATTCTATAAAAACACAGTGTAACATCTATTAACATAGCATTTACATTATGTTAAATATTTAAAGTAATCTAGGTACTTAGAGTGTATGGGAGGCTGTGCTTGGGTTGTACACATGTGCTATGTATTTTTATACAAGGGACCTGAGCATGTGTGAATTTTGGTGTCCTCAAAGGGTCCCGGAACCCAGCCCTCATAGAGACTAAAGGACAGCTGTATAGAATATCTAAATATAGTTTGAAGAAAAGTAGTATCAGTGTAACCTAAAAGACAAAATATTTCCAGTACTCTTGAAATGCTTGTATATCCCTCACAGTCTGTATCTGACACACACCTCCCAGATGTAGCCATGATCTTGGCTTTGGGGTTAATCATTTCCTTCCTGTTACTATATGATTATATGTACTGTATATATTTCTTTAGACATTATGATGTTAAATTTAAATTTTTCAACTTTCAAAATTTTTATGAATGGAATATATCCTCCACTTTATTCTTTATAATCTTTCCTTTCATTATTTAAATGTATGTGCCTTATAACTCTGGTAATTGAAAGTTTCATAGGACAGTTTCTGTCATCTTTTATTTTTCCTAACAGCTCCTAATGTCTATGTTCTCATGTGTTTTGTGATCTGCATGTGTGAGTGATCTCCCATTTCCTTGGAACTTTGTCTTTTGGAATTATTTAATGGGTAAGGTTTCTTCAGGGAAAAATTGTTCTGCCACCTTTATGGAAATACTTAAGTTCTTGAAGCGTTTTGGATGTCCAGGTGGTAGGAGTTGGTGTACAAGCATAGGAGAGTCCTTTTGTAATTATAAATCTTGTGGGAAGTATTTTTCCCCAGATGCACCTTTGAAACCTCTTAGAATTTCTCTGTGGTCCTGAGGTTGAGGTGAAGGTGGTTTCATAAAGGATGAAAGGAAGAAAAAAAACATTCATCCCTTAGTCACCCTCACTCTGAGTCCTTTGGGTCCCAGGTTTATGGAGGTACATTCTTTTATTATTGAGTCCCAAGTTTGGAAAGTCTGGCTTTTGTTTCCTTTCTTTAAATTCCCAAACATTGAAAAATTAAAGTTCAAGTTCACTTCATTTGACAAATGCTCTTAAGGAAAATGCCTTCATTTAGTTTTTGATATGATTATTCCATTTCTACTTACAAAATCAGTAATGTCATAAATGACTGTTTCTCCTATATTTCTAATTGTATTTGATGACTAACAGTACCTAATCTATCATATTGCTAAAGAAAAAAGCCTGTCATACTGTTGGAAAACACTGGCTACCTTGGACAGTTATAAAGTTTTATATGAAAGGGAAAGATTCTCAAAATTTAGTAGTATTTAAAAAATTGAGAAATGTATTGAAGAGCTCAAGATAAATGTCTTCTAATGAGTTTGTTACTTAAAAAGAGCATGATGATGTCAGGCATGGTGGTGCACGCCTATAATCCCAACACTTGGGAGGCTGAGACAGGAAGATCACCACAAGTTCAAGGACAGCCTGGGCTACATAGCAAGCCCCTGTCTCAAAGAAAGAGAGAGAGAGAGGGAGGGAGGGAAGGAAGGAGAGAGGGGAACCTTAAAATAAAAAATAGTATCATGAGAAATGCTGAAATAGCAACAAAAGACCTCCTGATTTTCTTTTGACCCTAACTAGTGACACTAGACTACTTGATATTACTGGGTACTTTCCCACTCAGGAGTGACCTCAAGCAGTCATGAGAAGCACTTACTTTCACAGTGCCTCTGAGGACCTGGAGATTAATGCCAGTTCAAGGCTGAGATGAGCAGAGTCCAGAGGACCATAGTTAACAGCAGCGAAGTGCCTTCAGGTGGTAGCACTGGGAGGCCTGGATTAGTTGGGGCCTGAGTGAAAGTCAGTGGGAATATTCTGGATGACTGGCCTCAGTATACACAGGTAAAAGTGGATTTCAGAAGACACCCTGAGAATTAATAATTTAGGCCTGGACTGTATCTGTTTACCTAGGTCAAACAATAATGGTCATTAATGTCTAAAGCATCCAGCATCATTATTATTCAGCATCTTCACTTGCTGATAACCGTGTGTTCATGTGTCTGTGTGCATGTATGCATGCATTTATTCGTGTGTGTGTGTGTGTGTGTGTGAATAATCCTGATGCTTTCCTGGGACGGAGAGCTGGAAAATTCCCCCACACTGTAGTAGGGGAGTGTTCCATGTAGGCCTTAGCAGTGAGAACTTGTCTAAATGGAGTATTGTTAAGCTATAAAGGAGGCCTGAGTACTTAGCTTCATACTGTTTTTTCCTTCAGACTTAAAATTCTTTAAAATTTTCCTATGAATTAAAAGTAACCAAAAGTTTATCATCATAATCTCAATCCCTACTATTAAATCTTAAGATATTCTTTATGTCCATGAAAATTTGGGTCTTAGGTGATTAGATAAAATTTTATTTTGACTATTAAGAATGTTTATTACTTACTCTGATAGTATAATTAACAACCACTAAGCAAGGTGTTTTTAAGCATAAAACTTTCTTATGTACCATAAGGTAAACCAAACCAAATATCAGCTGCCTGAAAAGATTTTCAAAATAGATGAACTTACCGACTGGCTCAATTTTTATGGAGAAGCATATAGAAGATCCACTTGGAAAATGAACTTGGTAAGTACAGCATATTTATAGTTATATAATGTAAGTATGTCTGCTACAGCATTGTATGTGAATTTTTGAAAAACCTGTTCTTTGCAAAATCACATGTTAAAGAGAAGGACATATGAGAAAATTAAGTTCCCTCAAAAACTGCAATTTTATAGCCAGAGCACTGGCAGAAATGTGACAAATATTCACGAGGAAACCTCAGTTCATCATGCACTGAGGTCGGGGACTGCTGTGAGTGTGTGAGTATGTACAAAAGGAAAAGGGTAAAAATCTGATCACACTCTCCTTGGAGAAGGATTGGTATTACTGAGGCCACATTCTTTTAAGTGACCACAGTGCAATTCAGTAAAGTCCTGCAGCTTTGAGGAAGGGTCCTAGTGTAGGCTCCTTCTTTATTTTCTTGATATACAGATAGAAAGTTCTAGTTGCCAATGCAAGAGCTGAGAGATTGCTCCTTTGTTTTACTCTTCTTTCCCTTTACATTTCCTCTCCTTTTCCCCTTGTCCTCTTAGATGTTCTTTAGATCCATGAAAATTTGGGTCTTTGGCAATTAGATAATTTTGTTTTGTCTTGTCTTTTTGTGACAGGGTTTCATTATGCAGTTCAGGCTGGTCTTGAACTCACTTTGTAGCCCAGGCTGGCCTCAAACTCTCAGAATCCTCTTGCCTCAGTCTCCAGAGTGCTGGGATTACGGGCATGCGCCACCACACCCAGCAATTGGGTACAATTTTATTCTGACTATTAAGAATGTGCAGTTTTTACTCTGATAGTATAATTAACAACCACTCCCCTCTTTTCTTCTAGTACTGGGGACTGAACTCCAGACCTTTTCACATCATATGCCAGCTGTTTTTACTATTTTAAAACAGGTCTTACTAAGTATATCAACCCTTACCTAGCAGAGAGCATGAATGAGCTATCAGCTATCCACATTTGTCATCCCTCTTGTTTACTAAATTCATCTGAGCTAATTCACATTCAGTGACTAAGGTTGCAGCTAAACAACTTTGAAAAGCATTCAAAGTTTATCTTTACTTAGTAAATTAAATGGGCGTCAAAAACATGAGGTTTGTATACTTTACATTGATAAATGTTAAACACATTTTCTCCTACAAGTGCTACTGACTTGTACTTTTGATTGCGTTGGCTGGAAGTATAGAAACATTAAATCAGATGGGGTGTAAAGCTGTGAGGTAAACTGTAAGTGTTCTGTCTTTTAATTGATCAACATTCTCATTTCTGTTTTTTAGGATACTTCAGCAAATACACAGTGTTATGTTGTATTCAGTCAATTTCCATTTATCTTTAATCTTCTGTCAAAAATTAAGCTCCTGTATGCTGACTCGCTTCTAAAAATACAGGTGATGTATGCCTTTTTTTCTTCATTAACATGAATCATGTGATAAATTCCTTCAGAGTGTGATATTTTGGGAGTGAAGGGGGAAGCCCATTGGTAAGACCAATGCTTGTGGTATTCAAAGCCAAGGAGACTGTCAAATTGGAGTTAGCTTAGCCAACAGGCATTTTAAGACCTCGGTAGCAAGGGGCAGACCTAAACAGCTGACCTAGCTGCACGTTTCTCTTTGAAGTTGGCAGTAGCAGCCTGTAGTCGGCTGAATATTTCTCAGAGATATACGACAAACTTGGGCCTGACTAGGACTGGCCCCAGTGTATAAGGATGTTCATTCTAATGCAGATTTTAAACAAGATCCAGTGATAATAAATAAGACTCATATTTGTAAATATCACATTGTCTCTCTAGTGTGAAAAATAGTAAAAACTGAAGGAGTAATACAGTCTATAATGTAGTACTAGATACTGTGAAAATGAAAAGAAAGGAAAGTGCTCTAAAGGATATAAATGTATGTATAAGTGTGTGCAGTAGCTAACCATGCTAAGTTTTTGTTGGATCATCAAACAGAATGGTTGCACTGTCATTGTTTGATTGTCCACTTTTTATGCTTTGATTTTGTAACTTGAACAACTGTTTCTAAGATGATTTCTTACTGTTATTACTATTTTTTAAATGCTATATTGTTTCTACCTTTTTCCTGTTTTGCTTTTTTTCTCTAAATAAAGCAAAAAGATTCCAGTGATAATTTTATAGAACTTGTTTATTTGGTTGCTCTTTGTTTTTTCAAAAGCCTCAAACTTCAGTGACCCCAGATTGCAATTTGGTTTCAAAATTGATATTCTGTCTGTCCTACTCCTTTTTTTGATGTGTACTTAATGACAGAACTGATTTATTCTGTTTTATGAATTCCTACTTAAAGAGGGCAAATTACAAAATTAAGTGAAACATTTTTTTCCCCAGGAGAAAAAACTTGCAGCTTGTTTGGCAGGAATTGTGGAACAAGAGGAGTCTGAATTAGCTTTCATGCCCACTTTAGATCTCAGAGTTAGAAGGAAGCACTTGATTGAGGATGTTCTAAATCAGCTGAGTAGATTTGAGAATGAAGACCTGAGGAGGGAGTTATGGGTGAAGTATCTTCATTTACTGTTCTTGCTGTTTAAAAAATCATAAAAGGAAAAAAGGGTCTCAGAAAGAAAAAGATCTCCCTTGCTGCAAAACTGATGTTTGGGACCTTCCTGACTCCCTTGTTACTTACCCGTGGGTGCTTAGTACATTTGGGCTAAAGCAGCAGGTAAGATGGTTACTCTCTCTGGCCTGAGCAGGTATAGTCCAGTGTGGCCTCAGGGCTCACCTTGCCTGTCTGGTCATCATGTCATAAGGGTAGCAGACAGTTGGCATGGAGTTAAGGCATATTGCTGCTATGATCAGGAATTACACAATTACACAAATTGCTTTGTGTAAGAGAAAACTTGCCCTTTGTTGACTACAGTTATTTTGAGATATAATTGTGGATTTAAGTGTATGGTAAACATTCATAAATGATTTTGAGTGTAAGTACTGTGCAACTTGTCTCACTGTAGTAGGATTTTGTCAAACAATAATAACAGCAGGTAGATCAGTGGAATGCTTTCCTTGTGCTAAGAACTGTTTGTAAAATGCTTCCCACTTCCTTGTTTAACTCTCACAACAACACTGTGCACGAGGTCCTGCTTTTCCCTCTCTTTTTAAATGGGAAAAGTAAAGTACAGAATTATTAGGTCAATTATCCAGCACTAACACAACTGGTAAATGTAGAAGCTGGGATTTGGGCCCCACAAGCAGGCACTAGACCTCCCACTTAACACTAATAAATAAAGATTGGCCTGCTAATGCTTATTTAGTGGAATGTTTTAATGAGAGGCTTGGTTAATACTTTTCTTTGTTTTAAGTTCAGATGACATTGATTGACCATTGACCATTTTCCACACGCTGTGTGAGACATTTCATATACTATTCCATTTACCCCTTCTGATAATCTTGTGAGAACAAGCAGCTTGCCCATGGTAAGGGAAAGAATAATGATTTGACAACTGGTCTTACTGCAGAGATTTTAAATATTTCACCAAGGTTTGAAAATTCCATCTCTGGGGAATGGAAGAGCATATATCCAAATAAAGAAGCCAAGATGAGGAGGTCATGGGGGTCTTGTGGAATATCCAGGTGGAAACATTGACCAGAACTATGGCAAAGAGCATCTTCAGTCATGAGAGAAAATATAGTGGATCAACAAGTTAAACAGCTATAGGTAACAGACAGAATTTTAAAGGAAAGTGAGCATCTAGGGAAAGAGCACAGAAAAGGCAGAAGTGCTGTGATAGAACCAGGGGAAATTCTAGGATGAAGCTGTCAGGGAAAAAAAAAGAAACAAAAACCCAAAGAATGCTTCATAAGAGAAAGCTAGAAAAAAGTGTCCAGAAAAAGGTGACAGGGAAGGTACAGCATGATAGTGAAATCAGGGATGAGACATAAGGAAAAGAGCCTGGAAATGGGAGTCAGAAGTTCATGGTAAGTAGGTGTAGTGGCATATCCCTATAATCCCAGCACTCAGGAAGCTGAGGCAGGAAGATTGCCATTATTTCAAGGCTAGGCTGAACTACATAGAAAGTTCAGGACCAGCCTGAACTACAAAGCAAGACCTTGTCTCAGAAAGATGAAGGAAGGGAGTGGGGACAGGGATTTATGATCCTCAGGGAACATTAAAGAAGAAAAGGGATTTGGAAGTCACAATACGTTTTCTAAAGTTGGCCATTCTAGCGTAGAAGCAGCAGCCAGATTGTCTTGGTTGGAGATAATGTGTTAGGATTTTTTTTTTCTTTCAAGGATCAGAAAAACCTTAATACATTTGTAAGATGAAGTGAAGGATTTCCAGAAGGAAAGTGGGAGACAGACAAAAGTGACTGAGCAAGCACAGATGATAGACTCATCCTAGACTGATGTCACCAGTAGGCTTCTGCCTCTTCAAAGAATAAACAGGCTACACACTTTATGCATGTTCTGGGTTTTCAGCCCTCCAAAGTACTAATATTTATGATTTATTTCTCTTAACTTTTATTGGATTTAATGGATTATGACAGTGATGCCAGTTGAAGTCAGTTTAGTGGTAAAGACAGTATAGGTGCTGGGGTTTGACAGGATTAAACCCAGGCTAGCCCACCACGCTATTGTATAAACTTGGGGAAGTTATTTAAATCCCTAAGCTTCATGACATTCATAGAACGAATGGGGAAACTGAAATGATAAAACAATAAGATGCTTACCATAGTGCCTCCCCAAAACTTGGGGCCACAATTGTTCTTTTACTGGCCTTAAAGAAGAGTTCACACACAGCAGTACAGACTCCTAGGATTGACACATACCTGCTGTTTTCTTAGGTTTCATTTAGTGGAGAGATTCGGTATGACTTGGGTGGAGTCAAGACAGAGTTCTTCTACTGTCTGTTTGAAGCGATGACTCGACCAGAATATGGGATGTTCACATATCCTGAGGACGCTTTCTACATGTGGTTTCCTGTCAAGGTCAGTCTTCTTTGTGGGGCTTGTGGTATCCCACGACAGGAAAACACATTGCATATCATAGAAAAGTAGGTAGTCTAGGTATTCCATAGTAGGAGAGAACTTATGGATATTGACTATGACATGAACTTTGGTTTTACTAGGGTGATGATTTCCCTTAAAATTCAGTCCCTTTTCATTGGGTTCATGTGTCTGTCCACACATGTATGCTTTTGATCATTTGTAGGATGTATGAAATGTGTAGAAACCTTTCTTTCACAATTATGCATCCTGTTTCTTTTTTGTTTTTCAATGAATTTGAAACCAAAGTCATGGAAAGAAATTATAACTAGTTATAAGGATCATTGAGATCAATATGTTTCTATTCCTGTTGTGTCTGGCACCAAAACTATGGTAAGGACTTACATCAGTTTAGTGACTGAATATAAATGCTAAATCGTCTCACTTTAGGATTTATGGGCATTGATTGACAATTTGATTTTAAGAAATGGGAAAAAGAACTTACCTAAAGTAAACATTCCACTGTACTGATTAAAAATACCATAATGCTTTTTGATTCTTACTCTCTTTTCAGCCTAAATTTGAGAATAAGAGATATTTCTTCTTTGGGATGCTCTGTGGACTTTCCCTTTTCAACTGCAATGTTGCCAACATTCCTTTCCCACTGGCACTGTTTAAGAAGCTTTTGAGCCAGACACCTTCATTGGAAGATTTAAAAGAACTCAGTCCACATTTGGGAAAGTAAGTAGACATAGTCCTTTTTTTTTAGCACTTTATCTAACATTCACTTAAATAAATATTTAAATGTACACATCACAATATTTTTATGTTTGATATTAGTATTTTAAGTATTTTAAATCCATTTAGCTTTAGTTGGAATTGTTGGATAATGGCTTTGTTTTCTGTTTTAATTAAGTTTTTATTTGCATTGATACATGTTGCAGTTCATAATGATTACATTCTTCCTGGGGAGTTGGTACATGTACATAACACATCTTAATTCTTTTTTAATCCTCCTCCCTCCCCTCCCCACTTCATTTTCTAAAATTAAGAAAAATTGATTATTTCCACAGCTTATCCTCAGTGCTCAAAATGATGTTTAAACTTTTACTGTGTAGAAACAGTGGACAGAGCACACATTTTGCTTTGGCATAATCTGCTACTGATGTCTGTAGTAGATACTGTTTCAAGATCATTACCTTTAAAGTAGAACTTAAATTAGTTAAAAGCTAAGCTACTGCCTGGTGGAAACAGTACCATGTATGACAAAAAGGGTTAGTATCCCTGCCATGTGAAGTGTTCCACACATTGATCCATATTTGCAATAACATAGTTCTCACTTTTAATTTCTAATAGTACCAGTAGAGATCTGATGTAAAACTTCTTTGTGGTCTTCAGTAATTTTAATCCAAGTAGCCTTTGTATTAAACTTGACCAGCCAATTCCAAAATTTATATTAATAAACAAAGGGCCAAGAATAGCCAAAAGTAATTCTTAGGGTAAATAAAGATGGAAAACATGGTCTATTAAATCTCAAGAAATGAGAAAGCTGTATTAATTATAACTAGAACAGTATTTAATGACATAGCCTTTCTAATGAACTAAAGAGAGAATTCAGAAATTAATTTGAGTTAGGTAACTTTATTAGAGGTGGCTTTTAGATTAATAAATTGACAAAAGAGTACAGTTTAATAAATGAATCTGGAAAAAATACATTCTGGAAAAAAGTAACAGTGGATCACTGCCCTGTGCCAGTCTCTGTGCATAAAAGTCTTAAATATTAAATGCAAAAATTAGAAAGCATAAAAGAATATCTATCATTGGGAATTTTCTTAAAAAGGACATAGAAGGGGGCTGGGGATTTAGCTCAGTGGCTTAGGCGCCTGCCTGGCAAGCACAAGGTCGTGAGTTTGATCCCCGGTACCAAAAAAAAAAAGGACATAGAAGACCATTTTTTTGTTTTGTTTTGTTTTTATTTTATTTTAAAGAGAATAAAACAAAAGAGGACAGAACAAAGCAAATCAGAGCAAAACAATGCAAGCAAGACAGTACTTCACATCAAGACAACTGGATATCAACAGTAGCTACCTTGATGTCTCTTTTCTTCAAAATAGTTGAGCATACCTTCACACACAATAATATCAAACATAACAAAATAGTATAAAACCATTCAAGAGAATGAAAGCATTACAGAACATTCAAAACCAAACAACAGAAAATGAACAGTGGCTACTACAATATCTCACTTTATATAAAAAATTTGTTTATACTATCACATATTAAAACCCAATAAGACACAACATGAGAGAACCAATGGGAATAGAAGAACAAAAGCATGGTAGGCTTCAAGATGATGTTAAATCAGCAATGGCTGCCAGTCTTATTTCCTTCAAAATAGCTGTTCATACCATCACACATAATAAAATCAAACAAAACAGAATAAAACCATTCCAACTGATGAATGAAAACACTGTAAGACTTCAAAGCAATGTAATGAGGAACCATGATTAACCTAAAATCTTATGTACTCATCATTTCTTACACTAGGGAGACTATACAGTATTTATACGTGTGAGTATGATCTCAAATTGCATCCACTTATTTATAAATATCTCAATGTGATCATTCTTTATAGCTGAGTAGTACTCCATTGTATAAAAATACCACAACTTTTTAATCTATTCCTCAGTTGATGGGCACTTAGGTTGTTTCCAAGATCTGGCTATTATAAATTGTGCTGCTATAAACAGGGGTGCACATATATCACTGTGGTATGTTGTTTTCAGTTCTTCTGGGAATATGCATAGAAGTGGAATAACTGGGTCAAATGGGACCTCCAGACCCAGCTTTTTGAGGAATCTCCAGACTGACCTCCACAGTGGTTGCACCAGTCTACACTTCCACCAACAGCGCAGAAGAGTTCCTTTTTCCCCACAGCCTCTCCAGCATTTGTTGTTGGTAGTTTTCTTGATCCTAGCCATTCTTTCTGGAGTGAGATGGAATCTCAGTGTGCTTTTAATTTGCATTTCCCTAATGAATAATGATGCTGAACATTTTTTAATGTATTTATTTGCCATTTGTATTTCTTCATTTGAGAACTATGTATTCATCTTGGATTCCCATTTTCAGATTGGGTCTTTGAATTTTGAGGGTCTGATTTTTTAAAATTCTTTATATGCTCTAGACAGAAGTCCTTTGTCTGAGGGACAGTTCACTAAGATTTTTTCCCAATTTGTGGGTTTTCTCTTCACTATGCTGGAGATTTCTTCCGACCTGCAGAAACTCTTTAATAAGACATAATTCCAGTTATTGATTCTGGGAAGTATTTCCCTAGGGTTTAATTCTTGTTCATGAATTCTCTACCTACCCCTAAGTCTTCAAGATTTCTACCTACTTTGTCTTCCAACAGATTTAGTGTTTCTGTTTTAATATTTAGATCTTTGATCCATTTAGATTTTAGTTTAGTACATGGTGATAAGCATGGGTCTAGTTTTAGTTTTTGGCATATGGATAGCCAATTTTTCCAGCACCATTTATTAAAGAAACTATCTTTCTTCCAGTGAATGAGTTTGACCCCTTTATCAAAGATAAGGTGGCTAAGTGTGTTTGTAGTTGTAGTTATATCTTCTAATCTATTCCATTGATCTTCAGGTCTGTTTTTATTCCAGTACCATGTTGATTTTATTACAGTAGCTTTGTAGTATAATTTCAAGTCAGGGATTGTGATGCCTCCTGCCTTGCCTTTGCTGCTTAGAATTGCCTTTGCTATTCTAGGTCTTTTCTGGTTCCAGATGAATTTTAGGAGTGATTTCTCTAGATCTGTGAGGTATATTGGTGGTATTTTGATTGGGATTGCATTGAAACTGTATAACAATTTTGAGAGAATGGCCATTTTCACAATATTTATTCTTCCTATTCATGAGCAAAGGATGTCTTTCCATTTTCTGAGGACCTCTTGGATTTCCTTTTTCAGGGTATTATAATTTTCCTTGTATAGCTCTTTTACTTATTTCATTAGATTAATTCCTAAATATATCATATTTTTGGATGCTAGTGTGAAGGGTGTGGCTTCTCTTATTTCTCTTTCAGTGATTTTGTTGTTAGTGTATAGGAATGCTATTGATTTTTGCATATTGACTTTGTATCCAGCTACATTGTTGAATTTATTATATCTAGGAGTCTTTCAATGGAGTTTTGGGGGTCTTCTATGAAGAGTATCATGTTATCTGCAAATAATGATAATTTAACTTCCTCTTTTCCTATCTACTTCTTTTATTTCTCTCTCTTGTCTAATTGCTCTGGCTAGTATTTCTACTACTATGTTGAATAGGAGTGGTGATAATGGACATCCTTATCTTGTGCCTGATTTTAAAGTAAAGGCTTTCAGTTTTTGGCCATTTAATGCAATGCTGCCTGTTGGTTTATCGTAGATGGCCTTTATTATATTGAATTAAAGACCATCTATTCCAATTGTCTATAAGGTTCTTATGATGAATGAGTGTTGGACCTTATCAAAAGCTTTTTCTGCATATATAGAGATGATTAGGTGATTCTTACTTCTGGCTGTATTGATATGATGGATTACATTTATTGATTCAGGTATGTTGAACCATCCGTGCATTCCTGGGATGAATCCCACTTGGTTGTGGTGTATAATCTTCTTATGATTTGCTGCATCCTGTTTGCCAATATTTTACTGAGAATTTTTGCATCTGTGTTCATTAGGGAGATTGGCCTATAGTTATCTTTTTTAGTTGGGTCTTTCTCAGGTTTTGGTACTGGAGTAATATTTGCTTCCAGGAATGACTTAGGAAGAATTGCTTCCCTTTTGATTTCATTGAAGAGTTTGAGGAGTGTCGGCATTATGTCTTCTTTGTATTGCTTGTAGAATTCCACAGTGAACCTGTCTGGGCCTGGGTTCTTCTTTGTTGGTAAGGACTTAATTACGTTTTCAATTTCATTAATAGAAATTGGGTTATTCAGCAGTTTTAGATCTTCTTGACCCAGCTTTGGTAGTTCATATGTTTCTAGGAATCTGTCCATTTCTTCTGTGTTATTGAACCTATGAGAGTAGAGGTTCTTGAAATAGGTGTTGATTGTCTTCTGTATTTCCAGAGTCTATAGTGATTTCAGGAATTTCAGGTATATGGCTTATATTTTCTTCTGTGTACATGGCTCCTAGGCTTTCTTGGGATGGGCTGGAAGTTTGAGATTGCATTTTGGTCTTTCATTTTGTCATTTTCCTATGTATCTGGGTTTCAAGCGATGTTTCAAAGCTTCTCCCAGGCGTGTTGGAAATCACATCATGCACCCTGGGCTCCTGGGATTAAATGGAAGTCGCTGAGCATGTGCCAGTCAGGCCCGCAGGACCTCCCATGCCACCTCCTGTGTTACAGGAAGCTGGGTTGACTCCTAACTGCTGGGAGTGATGGTCCAAAGTTCTCCCGAGCCAGTGCAGGCATACTGGAACTCACCTCTCACGCCCTCAGCTCCCCAGATTGAAAGAAGGTCGTTCAGCATGTTTCAGTTAGGCCTGTGGAACCTCCCATGCCACCTCCGGTGTTGCAGAAAGCTGGGCAGTCACCTAACTGCTGGGAGCAATGTTCTAAAGCTCTCAGAAGGACCAACATTTTAAAAGATTGATAAACTTAACTGAAATAAGATTAATGAATTTCTTTATTCATCCAGAGGTATTTTAATAAAAGAGAAAAGGCTTTCTTCAAACTGGTAGGTATTTGTAATTCACCTTGAGGGTGGTAGAAAAATGAGAGGTGAGGTGCCAGGTTCTGAATACCCAGTGCTATGTAGTGTTAAGGCATGGGGCCTTCAGGATGTGATTAGGTCCCAATACTAAGCCCCAGTGAATGGTGTCAGCACCCTCCCGAAAGAGTCCTGTGGAGCTTAGGCACCTCACTTGCCATGTGAGGACACACGAGGCACCATCTGTAATGAACAGTCCCTCACCAGATACTAAATCTGGTATTTTGACCTTGGTCTTACCAGCCTCCAGGGCCAGGGACAATAAATTTATATTGTTTATAAATTATCTAGTTAGGGTACTTTATTGTAGGCCTAAATAGATTAAGTCAGAAATTAGTACAAAGAAGTGGGTTGTTACTGTAATAAATGCATGGAAATGGGGAAGCGGCTAGGTAATAGGTAGAGGCTAGAAAGTTTGGGGGTACATTCTGGAAAAGGCCTGGATGACCATGGACAGCCTATAAAGGGCAGCTCTACAAAAGCTCAGAAAAAGACAGCTATAGAGAAAAACCTGTCTTTACCCAACTTAAGTGGTCATGATTAGAATGATGGTAGCATATGGACAGTACAGGCCATTCTGGTAAATCTTAAAACAGGTGGGGAGTATATTATTTGAAATTGGAGGCAGGGCAGGCAATTCTTGTTATGAAGTGGTAGAGACCTTGGGTAAATTGTGCTTGTGTAGTGTCTTGTGGAAGGTAGAATTTATGAGCAATGCAGTCTGCTATTTGGTGAGAGAAATCTCCTGGCAAAGTATTGGAGGAGGAGCATGGCTTTTCTTGACTGCATATAGTAAAATGTGAGAAGATAGAAATGATTTAAAGATGCAGTTTGTAATCAGAGGGAAACAGACCATAAAGATTTGGAAAACGTTCAGCCTGGCCGTGTGGTAAAGTGTGTCTGGGAGAAAACCCCAAAAGGGTGGCCTGCGGTCTGATAGATCAGCCAAATCCTGGTGCTGTTCACCAGAATGATGGAATGATGACCCTGGAATCCCTTTAGGAAGCTGTCAGGTTGCCATTCCTACCACAGGCCCCAGGTGCAAGGCCTGAGCACAGCTGTGTCAGAAGAGGGACCTTAATGCTCAGCACTGCCTCGAGCACCGTTGCCTGCATCTGGCCCAGTGCTCCCTGGCCAGCCCAGGTATGGTTCAGGCTGCGGTGGTCTCTGCTCTGGAGGACCAGGTGCTGCTGTGTTTGCTGCATATGTGCTCACAAACCATGGAGGTGTGGCTTCTTCCACCTAGATTTCAAAGGCTGTCCCATGGAACCCTGGGCCCAGGTAGAGTGCTGCCATGGGATGAGGCTGCCCTGGAGACCTTGGAACAGTAGAGCCACCAGTGAGCCACTCTGCCTGGAAGACGCCCAGTCACACAGCCACAGGCACCAAGGGCTGCCAGGGGGTGGGTGCCCAGCAAAGCCATGGATTACTGTTTTAAAGGTGTGTGATACAGGTGAAGATTATTTTCAGACCTGAAGGTTTCATGTTGTTTGCCCTGTTGGGTTTTGGACTTACAGGGGACCCTGTGATAGACTTGTACTTGGAAGCACAAAAGGACTGAAGGTATCAGTCCTTTTGTCGATAGAAACCTACTTCATTGAGTTAAGGAGATTAAAGTCCCTGTAAAAGAGCTATGAATCAGGAATGAAGGCTGCAAATAAACTCCCTATACTGTACACATTTAGCTGAGCTCTGGCCCTGTTTATAGACTGTCAGAACACAGAGAAATAGCTGCTGTCACCTGACCACTTACCTTCAGAAGAGGCATACACTTGACATTTATTTCAGATGAAGTACTGTCTTTTTACAGTAAAATAATTTCTTCTTCAGGAGTTTGCAAGCACTTACGGATGATGAAGGCAGAGACGTTAGAGAAACATACTACATCTATTTTAATGTAAGTAACAATAAAAGCTACATAACAGATCAGTTACTGTTTTCCAAACCTTGTACATACATATCTAAATTATGCTGGAGTTTTCCCTTTTTTTTTAAATACTGGGGACTCAGGACCTCGCACTTGCCAAACAAGCGTTTGTGCCTCTGAGCTAAACCCCTGGCCCTTTTCCTCATTTTTCATGAGTTGAGTGTATCAGTTAGATTTTATTATATAAAAACAGCTCTTAGTAGCTTAAAAGAGCAAATATAATTGTGAGTTGTGGCTGGGCTGGACAGTGATGCAGCCTCACTCACATACCTGGTGGTGGGCGGTGGGTTGATTTATTTGGTGTGAGCTGGGACAGCTGTCTGTCTTCCTCTTCCAGTAGTAGACTAGCTGAGGCTTCCTCACATGATGGCCTTAGGGTTGCAAAGAATAGAGGAAGAGAACAAGCTCCAACATAGGGGCTGCTTCTCAGACTTGTGCTTCTGTCAGGTCCTGCGCAGCTGACAACTTCCCATACCAACCCAGGTTCAAAGGCCAGCAAAGGAGACAGACTTCCCACTTGATGGAGATGTTGCAAGGTCACATTGCAGCAGGGCATAAAACTAGGGAGGAATTGGTGGCCAGCTTAGCATATCTGCCACACCAGCTCTATACTACATAGAAATCAAACATGGAGAAGTGGCCGTTTTTCTGTTTGTTTAATATGATTACTTAATTCAAGTTTTGAAAAAAATTATTCATTCTGCATGATGAATGGTAATTTTTTTGTTTGTACTTTTCTCACTAGTATTTATGACAGAGACATACATTCTTGCCCTGTAGGCAAATAGACACTCTAAAATGTGTGTGTTAACCAGAATTATTTTGGAGATGCTGTCTGAACTCATTTGTGTTTGCAGGTGCACTGGGACAAAAAGGATATAGATTTAATTCCTAATGGAAGTCGCATAGCTGTCAACCAGACTAACAAGTAAGTATGTACAAAGAAATGAAATAGTTTGTATGTGTATAATATTTATTTCACTAAGCTGTACAAATTCCTTCTGGTTTTAATAACCTCGTTTCTATTAGTCATTTCTTTTTAAAACACAAAAATTTTGTGTTGTGTGAATGTGTATTGACAGACACGCAGTTTACGGTGTAGTGGATGGAAATGGCTTTCTTGGAGAGGCCTTCCTTTTTCCTGTTTAAAATGATACTTCCAATCTCTGCTCTACACTATCCTCTTACTCTGTTTTACTTTTTATATCAAACTTGAGGATTTATTTTTTTAGTGGCACTGTCATAAGGAAAGCTGCTGGTGGCAGGGACTTGGTCTGTGTGCTGAGTACTGTGTCTCCAGTACCGAATGGGCTACGTGGCCAGCATGTGGGGGTTTGTTGAAAAGATTTCTGTGGTGTTTTGACTTCACAGCATCTGTGAGATGTCAGTAAAGGTCATGAAATTTGGGATTATTGAACATCTCTTGATATTTGGACAAATGGCAAAGAGATCGATAGTGAGTGTTGTGGCTTACCCAAGTCTTTGTAATGTCTTAATTTTTTTCAACTTTGTTTTAAGGGCTGTATTAGATAAAATTGCACAAATCATAAGTATACAGCTTAATGAGTTTTACAAAATGAATATACCTACATAATTGCCAACCAGAGACACAGAACATGTTTAGCTATATAGTTCTAGATTGTACAGTGTGCACTGGAGTTCATGTGTCCATAGCATTTTTGGCTTCAAGCCTTGGGCTACTGCAAATTACTCACCTATGAACATTCATGTGCATGCGTATGTTGCCTCCATTCAGTGCATGTCTGTCTTGGAAGCTAAGCAGGGTCAGCCTGGTTAGTACTTGGAAGGGAGGTAATACACAAGAAAATAAAATAAAATAAAACATGAAATTTACCCCATCTCCCAACTCATTACCCAAAGATTAATTACTACTAGCTATTCATGTTTTATTATTCCAGATTTTTCTCTTCTAATCTGTGTTCTTTTAACTGTGTGACCTAGAGTAATCATTTAACTTCATTGTGATTCTGTTTCTTTTGTACTGAAGTGTTCATAATATGAGCATCTGCCTCAGAAAGTTGTTATGAAGATTAAATTAGATAACCTATAAAAGATCATGGAACATGGTAACAATCAATAACTTAGATATTGTAACCTTGGTGATTACAGTAAATTGAATTTTTTTTCTTAAAGGAACGACTATGTTTCTAAGTGTGTAGATTACATCTTCAACATCTCTGTAAACGCAGTTTATGAAGAATTTCAGAGAGGATTTTATAAAGTGTGTGACAAGGAGATTATAGGAGTTTTTCATCCTGAAGAGCTGAGGGACGTGACTGTTGGAAATACAGATTATGACTGGGAAACATTTGAAAAGGTACATCATACAGATTCCGTTGTTGACTCATTTCAGTTTTCTTTTTCTGTTTCCTGAATTTTTCCTTTGTTTCATTTTCTCTAGAATGCAAGTTACGAAGAAGGGTATAACAATTCACATCCCACTATAGTGATGTTTTGGGAGGCTTTACACAAATTGACTCTGGAGGAAAAGAAAAAGTTCCTTGGTATGTATTATGTCAAATAGATTAAGAAGGAATAAAAACAGAACTTATGATAGTTACCATCTGTAACAAATCATAGTTGGTGTCATCCCTGTAAAAATATCAAACATCAGGTGTTAACTGGACAAGGTAGCACACGTATAATCCTAGCTACTCTGGAAGTTGAGGCAGAAGGATTGCAAATTCATAACATAATGAAACCACATCTCAAAAAAAAAAAAAGTCAAGTGTTAGTGATTCTTTTCCCCTATGGTTTACACATTTAAAACAGCTAAACAAGCTATTTTGTGTTTCCAAGTCAGTTTTAATTCACCTTCCAAATTTTGATTTCCACTTTATGCTTACCTGGTGGTTTTCCTGAGACTGGTTTAATGATTATCTTAGTTACTGTATATTTCCTTATTTTTGAAAACATTCATTTCTTATTTTTGTGGATAACATGTACGTTGGGAGATACTCAGACTTGCACTAAAGTACAGCGTCTTGAGAGCATTCACATCCCGGTCAGTGAGGGCACCTTGCATCCGTCCACTGCCAGCCTTCTCTAATGTTCCCTCACCTGTCCTGACCCTCACTTTCCTCCTTGTTTCCTGATCCACACCTTTCCTTCTCACAGGTCTAGCATTATTCTGAGCTCTTGGAAAATTCCCTGGTCGTCCCAGTCTGGCACCCTCTCTCTGTTCCAAAACTCAGCATTTATACTCAGGAGAAACTTAACTCTTTCTTGACTTTCTTTGTACATTACACATTTTATCATCTTCTTGTCTTCTTCTACACAAGAATTTGATATAGTCATCCCCTACTCCTTGTCTGTGGTTTCACTCTTCACAGTTTCAGTTATGTAATCAATCACAGTTTGAAGATGTTAAATGGAAAATTCTAGAAATAAACACAAGTTTTTATGCCATTCTGTGGAGTATGATGAACACTTGTGCCATCCTACTGTGTTCCACCCGGGATGCAAATCATCCTTTTGTCACTTAGTAGCCTTCTTGTCACTCAGATTAAGCATGGTGCTTGTGTTCGTGTAGCTTTTTTTTGTCTTTTTGAGACAGGGTCTTATTCTGCAGTTCAGGCTGGCCTTGAGCTCACTTTGTAGCCCAGACTAGTCTAGAACTTGCAGCGATCCTCCTGCCTCTGCCTGCTGAGTGCTGGGATTACAGGCTTACACTATCACACCTGGCTTTTTTTGTTGTTTTGTTGTTGTTGTTGTTGTTGTTGTTGTTGTTTTTTTGGTGGTTCAGGGATGGAACTCATGACCTTGTGCTTGCCAGGCAGGCTCTTATGCCACTGAGCTAAATCCCCAGCCCTTGTAACTCTTACTTTACTACTATGCTCAACTATAGCAGAGTTAGAGATATGGTGTTAGATAATGTTGATGTCCAGTTGACTTAATGTAAAGTACTGTGTTGCCTATGTTGTCCTCTTCTGATCTGCTCTGTACTACCCCCTTTTGTTTTATTCTCTTTTAAATAAAAAAAAAAAAAAAAGATGCTGGCAGTTCAGAGATGCTAAAGAAAAGGTGTGAAATACTTCCTTTAAGTGAAAGGTTAAGAGTTTATCATGGAGATAGATAAATAGATAGATAGATAATGAAAACAGTAAATATATACATAGGGTTCAGTGCTGGTTTGAGGCGTCTAAAGAGGGGATCTTGGAACACACCCCTTATGGATAAGAGGGGACTGCTGTATTCCTAACCAGACTTGAAAACTGTTTGAGGGCAGTGACTCTCAGATCTTACTGATCCCCGGGGTTTAATGCAGGACTCTGTAGTGGGCTCTCAGTCAAGTTTGTTCAGTAAACAGCTTTTCTCTATATAAGCTTTGGTCTTCATGTAAAACACCACCAAATTTTATTCTTTTTAGTGTTTCTTACAGGAACCGACAGATTGCAAATAAAAGGTTGGAAGCCTATGAAGATAACGTTTCGCTGTCCTGAGAATCTGAATGAGGAAGATCCCATGAGAGCCCAGACATGCTTCAGTGTCCTCTACCTCCCCAAATATTCCACAATGGAAAGAGTGGAAGAAGCGCTTCAAGCTGCCATCAACAACAACAGGGGATTTGGTTAACCAAAATCCTATTTTTGCCTCTTTTTGAAGGAGTATTTTCAAATACTTTTAAAGAATATCATCAAAAATAAAATTAACTCCAAAGTAAACAAAGTCTTGTTCTTTACTCAGGGTTTTTCCTTGCTATTTGACAACTGCTCTTACTGCATGTGAGATATAGATTATGACATAAAATAGATTAAACTGATGGGCCAGTCTATCCATGAAGCCCTAAATTCAATTTCCAGTACCAAAATAAATAGGCTGCGTCTGTGATACACATGTTTGCTTGAATGGTCGCTGTGCTTAAAGAGCTGATTGTCTGCATAATACCTGGTTTCCTTTACCTGGCAGTCTCCGGGATGGAGCGAGTGGCATCGTTCCCACTTCCAACCGCACATTTCCAGCCTCCCTTGAAGGTGGGGACTGGTGGCAATGATTTGGGACAGTCAGTGGGAAAAGCTTCCAAAGAAGCTCTTTAGAGGAAACCTTTACAACCGGTGGGAAGTTTTTTCTTTATTTTTCCTTCCTGGAAACAAGGTAGGACAGTTAGAGCTTTAGCATCTCTTCGGATCACCAGGGACAGCCCAAGATCAGGAATGCTGTCCCTAAAACTCTGAAGCTTAATTATCGTAAGTGCTAGCTCTGAACATCTTATGATCAGAGAATAACCAGGTTTTGGGGTGTTTGAGGCACTGTGGGAAAGTCTGTTCCCATCAATCATGCTCTTACTGATAGATATTAAATGACTGCAATAACAGCTGCTGGTTGGGGTTTAGCTGTCGAGATCAATGTAGTGTGTTTACAATTCTGTTTCAGGTAGAGAAAGGGAAACAGTATTGGCTCAGTATCCTATTTCTGTCTGAGCTACATACTTGGGCTTCCATTTCATTATCTCCGCTTTAAAGGCTGAAGACGGAAAAAGTATTTCCCAGGATCCCTTGATAAGTAGAGTTTTGTGTGTGAATTATGTTCTGCCAATCGGATGTGTTGTTGCATTTACAAAAGATTTAGAACATGACAGGAAGTACCTGGCTCCCATTCCCAAAAGAGACTCTATAAATGACAATTGGGAGAGAACAAAAACATAGCAAGTATTTGTATTTTTTTGAAACAAGGTCTTACTGTGTAGCCCAGGCTGGCCTCAAACTTGTAGCAGTTGATCCCGCTGCCTCAGCCTCCCAAACGCTGGGATTGAGGTCCTGTGCCACCCCACCGAGCTCAATAGTGTGCTCTACAGTTGCAAAAAGAAAATACATAGTTTGTCTAGCTTGGCATGCCCATTCCATCGCCAGAAACAGGATTGGCAGTTCCAGTACATTGGGGAAAAGTGGGGAAGGTAGTTCCTTCTTTAGGTGCTGTTCCAAAGAAACTAGTCTAATATAAGCAGCAACTGAAACATTCTAAAATGCTTCTTAAAACTTTTAGAATACATAAATTCATTTTTCTTGTGTAATGATTGTGAGCTTTTTACCTGTGGATGGAACTTACTTGGCAACTGAGTTAGAAGGTTACTTTGCATCAGTTTCCAAGCCACAAAGCTGATACTTTTTCAGGAGTTTCCTTGTAAGAGATGCTCACATTACAGGGGAGACAAAACACAAGTTTTTGAAACTTGTATAAGACAATAATTTGCTAAGAGGGTACAAGAATTCAGTTACTAGTATGAGACA
>PVJX010027621.1:0-24683 GCA_004027295.1 Dolichotis patagonum | reverse complement strand
GCCTAGTCCAAGCAGATTCCACCAATCCCCTCGGTGAGGGGAGCAACCAGCTGAAGCCACTTCCTTATGGAGTTAGGGCTCTCCTGCCGAAATCCAACATGTCGTCCAGTCGGTTTCCCCTTTCCCGTGGGAGGGTCTTATTCCCATCATTTACCGCATACCCGAGAACTGCTGGGCTCCCCAACCTCCGACTTCAGCATGGCTGTGGTGAGAATTCACGGTGCCTCTGGGTGGGTCATGTGCAGACCCGGTCCAGTCGAGCTGCATGCAGGGCTGTTCAGCTCCGGGCTCCGGCGGCTCAAGACAGTCGCTTCGGCGCAGATCGCTTGTTCAGGTCGGGCAGGAATTCACGCGTCTCGAGGAGGGTGCCGTGCTCGCTGATCTTATCTTCACTAATAATAGCCCCAGGACCTCATATTCGAGCGGTTTTTTGCACTTTAGTTTCTTCCTGGGTTGTGAGAGTCCATCTCTCTCTGTTTGGGTCTCTCCAGGGTGTTTTATTCTGGCATTTGAGCTGTCTCTCTCAGAGAGGGTCTCTCTCCTGCTACCTACCAGTCTGCCATCTTGTCTTCCCCCTAGAAGACATTTCTCTTGAATCCTTTTCTGTTACTGTATTCTTCAGTGATTCTTGCTTTTGTACTGGAAGGTAGACCTCATGAAACCTCCCATACTACTACACTTCATCTTCTTTTGAGCAGACAGTGCCATAATCCATGAAGCATCTTTCAACGAGGTGAGTTGAGTGCAACAAACTTTAAGACTAAACCACTGTTCATTCACTATCATCCCTAGAGTCAAGTTGATGCTGTATATTCTGTGATTCCCCTGAGTCAGGTACAAACATTTCACCTAGGAATAGCCTTTCCTCTGAAAGATTTATTTACAATTTTACACCAGGACTTGACAATAAAATCAGGAATTGATCTCTTTAACATTGTTTCTTCACACATAAGCATCCTGAAGATTTCTTCTAGAGTTATTACTTTTATCTATGATTTTGGCTATGATGCATATGTTGGTTGAATTTCTGTAGAATCCATATGTATATGTGCAAATTTGAATTAGGAACTTTAGAGGGTCTGTTATGGCTTGGATCTGGAATGTTTCCTTGCTTGGTCTCCGGTGCAACAGTGTTCACAGGTGGAGCTTTTGGGAAGTGATTAGATTATTAGGGCTCCAATCTCATCAATAGGTTAATCTATCAATGGGCTAGTAACATAATGGGATATTGATAGATAACAGGAGCTTTAGGAAGGAGCACCTAGCTAGACAAATCCAGTCACTGGAGTGTGTCCTCGAGGACATATTGTTTTCTCTGGCTCCCTCTTCTCTTTCTGTCTGTTTCCTGATTGTCATGAGGTAAGAGGTCTGTCCTGCCACTTCCTCTACTGCACTGTGCTGCCTGACCACAAATCTAACAGCAATGGAGCCAGCTGACTAAAGACTGAAGCCTCTGCAATTGTGACCTGCAATAAAGTTTTCTTCCTTTAAGTTTTTTGTTCTCAGGTATTCTGTCACAGGAGAAGCTGGCAAACATGGGATTCAACTCAGTGGGCTAAAATATGAAATCAGCACTGGCTCTGAAAATAATGGCTGAGTTTTGAGAAGTTTCAGTGAAGGGCCTTTTCTGTTTCACTCACATGTCGTATTCCTTCCTCACAAGAGGTTCTCTTAGGCAAAACACTGAAGAAAAATCTCTGACTTGTACTCATAAGACTTCACATGCTCTAGATATGGATGGCATTGGATGGTTTTCTTAGAGACAGTTGAATCTAACTATTCTTTTTAATCAATAATCTGGTTAATTAGCTTAGTTTTGTCTAAGGGGAAGAGCAAGTCCCCTACTTGTGCTTGATCAAAAAGATGATAAGAAAGTTCAGTAAGAATTTTGTATTACCTTTAATAGAGGTCTAACAGATCCCACAGTGCTGGGCCCATAAAAACAGGAAGCTGGGGACTGCGATTCTTTTTCAAGGGACAGTTAGCCTGCGGTGTATCTAATTCAGTGTGGTTAGGAGACAAGTCATAGTGTAAAGTCATTGTATTTATGCAGTAACATAACCACAAAGTAGTGGAAAACAAAAGAAAAAAAACTAGAATTGTCACTGCTTATAAAGAATGCTGGAAAAGTTTTAGTAATTGCCTTTACCTTAGCATAGATACCAGTTTTCTCACTGTTTCCTTGACAGATGTGCTTTGAGAAGATGCTGTCAGCAAAGAAGCGATTTTACTACAGCCACTCGCAGAGACCCTTGCTTCGTGTCCAGAACTGATACTCAAATCTTCTACAGACACATTGGGCAAGCTAAAGATAATTTCAAAGTAGGAACCACATCAGATATTAATCATTTCAGAAACAATGACATGCAACATTATGAAATATTAACATGCAACAAATGAAACCAAGAATATAAATTTAATGCTGAAACTCACCACATAGGTAGTTACATAAAAATACTCTTAATTAGAACAATTATCATTTGTTCCTGTCATGTATTGTTTCCAGGCTTTTGGGTAGCCACAATTAAATACAATTGGTGATAATTTATTCTTAACAACAGGAGCCGTGTAGCACTTGTCTTTTCTTTGTGAAACAGACTTAAATACCATTTTAGAATGAAATAAATATGCAAGACTAAAACAAGAAATGAGCAAAGGTAGTTAAAAGAAATATTTAGTAATGATCTGGAGGAGAAGTGTTTGGTGAAGTGTAATGACCCTGGGGAGGAAAGCTCAAGGGCAGTTCAGGAAGAACGAGAAAGGCAAAGCTGCCAGGATGGAGCACAGAACCCGGGGAAGAGGCAGAGGCGAGCACAGAGAGGAGGATGGTGGCCTTGGGGAGTGGACTGGGGCCTGCTGAGCTAGGGAGCACTACCACAAGGAGGCTGCATCAGATTCTTCTAAAAGGACACCTGGCTGCCAAATGAAAAATAAGTCACGCAGAGTATAGAAAAATAGTGTAGCATGTTATGAGACTGAAGGCTTCAGAATGGCAGGAACAGAAAATAAAAGGATCCCAGGATACTCAAATATGGGAGGAGAAGAGTATGTGGGTGGAGGTCAGATTGTGCAGGGTTTTATTTGTCAAGGAACAAAGGTTTTGTTGTAATCTTTCATGCTCACATCCATAAATTAAGGGGACAGGTTTTTTTATGTCTATACTAGGAATGCCTTTTGAAATTGGCTAGTAGTTTATATCAGATAAAACGTGCTTTCATTTCAATAGTTCTTGGGTATTAATTATACTATCTAAATTCAGTTGATTTCAAAATTAAGATATAGACTAGTACTTTGTTGTCTGTTAAAGGGTACTTATATGACAAAGGTTCATTAACTATAACTGCCCTTGTGCTAACATTTTATTAAGGAGTTCTTTTGTTGTTGGTGGTGTTTTACTCTTTTGAGGATGCTGTAAATTCATACTGGTGTTGGGATTGGGTGGTAAAATGCACCACATGAGGACACAGGGAATTCCTCTCTGAATCTCTGTTTGTACTTCTGTCAAATAATAATAGGGCTGACCTCTCAAAATGGTGGTGAAGATTAAATGAGATATACAAAAAATATAACTCAATGTTCAGTATTTGTTTTTGCAAATGGTACCTAGTTACTACGACAATCTTTATCATTAGCATTAATAATGAATTTGATAAACTTCCTCCATTAAGACTGTCTTACTTGGATTGTAGTTCTAACACTCATGTTTATAAAATGAAAAAAAACAAAATTTCAAGAAGACCTGAATTAGTGCACATGGACACACACATACAGTTGTGTTTTAGTGTTTGGATAGATCTTAAAATTTAAGGTTTTATAAGTGACTCCAGACTTCATGTGTTGTTCATGAAAAGGTCTAACAAGAGCCCTTTTGGGGGAATTATATCATTTATTCAATCAACAAATACTGAATGCCAACTGTAAGTCAAGTGCCATTCTTAACTTACAAGATATGGCATGAGGGACAGAAAGGTGCGCAAGACAAACCTTGTTCTCTTGGAGTAGGATAGCTTTTATGGAAGATAAAGAAAATCAAACTAAAAACAAAATGATAAAATAAGTAGATGAGTAACTGACATACTTTAAAACACTAATGGGTAGTCTAATAAGTATAAACCAGGATGACTTCATAGTAAGAATATAACTCGTCACAGTAGGCAGGCTACTTTAGATGTTGCTATTAGTGGAGACTTGTGAAGATTCAGAATAATGAAGATGACGAGATAAAACCCCTGTCTTTAAGAGCAGAGAGGTATAATACAAAGGTAGCCAGCCTGACAATTCCATTTGACCATGAGTCACTGCTCACCACTGTAAGAAATGACAAGGGCTTGACAAGAAGCTGAACGAATTATGATACAACCTGAACTACCACCAGAGGACGCTGTGAGTGCCTGAGTGCAGGAGGGAGACCCAGAAGAAGAGGACACTGGGACAGGGCCTGGACTGGAAACAGAGCAATGAGAACTGGTACCAGAGGGCCTGTAAGTACAGGAAGAGAGGATGGGACAAAATAAAGGTAGAAGACATTTGGAACTTCTAGGGAACAAAGTGGGTACTAAAAGGAGGGGCAGAATTGAAGGGGACTTGTGCCAGGCAGAAGAGTCTGGACTTGACTTGAACACTGGGGCTCTGGAAGGCTTTTGATTGCAGGGGTAAAGCCAGGGTTCAGTGCTGGAATAATCTGTTAGTAAGAGGAAGAAAATGAAAGCACCCCTGTTTTCTTCTTGTGCTTTATTCAGGGTGCTGCTATGCTAAGAGCACAGAATTCGGATTCAGAGAAACTGAGTCCAAATGCCTGGAAAGCACCTTAGATGCATTTATAGTAGAGGAGAAGGCTTCGTTCCCTTGAAAATAATTTTTTAATTCTGAGAATCTAAAATACCCACCCAGCTGATTTTATGATTGACAGAATTCTCATGTCAAGAAAATTCCAGAGTGCAATGATTGTAACAATTTCATGTATGCTTGACAGTAAGTTAACGAGTCACAGAAAAACATCAGTTTATGGTTTCTTCTTCGTAACTCATATGTTATGGCAGGAATCACTGTGTGACATGTTCAGTTGTTTACACTACAGCAATCTGAATTGGCTGTTTACTGTAGGTAGGAAGCTAAGCTTGCTCCATTTCATTATGCTCACATTTTCACAAAAGAAATCAAAAGGTATGGGGGAAAAGGTGAATTTCTAATGTTTTTGTCTGTGTTGAAAATTGTGATCCATTCTTAATTGCTTTTATTGCTATTATTTTCTCTCTTTGTGTATTTAAACACTGGTAATTACTTTTCAACAGTATAATTGCACTCACTTGGAATTTGTGTAATTATAGCACACATACCTTCCGAGGTTAGCTGATGAAGAGTCTCCTTTTGTTGCTGGAGTAACACTGCACAGGTTTTGTTTTTCTTTGAAAGAATACAGACAAAATGAAGACAATTAAATCTTGATGAGCCACCATAAACTAAACCAACAGAAATGTTATATAATTCATTTTTGTACTCAAATATCCACTTCAAAACTGTACCAATTTTAAGGCAATTTATATTCTTAAGGTAATTTATAATCAGTTTAATGAAATATATAATAATTCAAGAGGATGCATATATTGATTTATTTTTTAATTTATTATTATTAATAGATATCAGTTGTACAAATTAAAGGGAGTCACTGATATTTTTACACATACAGGCACTATACACTATTGTAAGTTGGTTTTAGGGGAGTAATTTTTATTGGTGTTATGATGAGTGTACATCTGACTGAGCACAATTGTTCAGACTTCTAGTTTCTCTGTCCTCTGCTCAGACAACCACTTTGCTTCATGCTACTACCCCGTTCTCTCCCGCTTTGAGCTGAGGTTCACAGATATTGTAACACATCACTATGAAAAATGTGTGTCCAATAGTATTGACGTTTAAAGCAGGAAGAGACTTCGGGTTATCCAGTCTCTCTTCAGAAGATTTGCTGCAAGTTCACAGTAAGTAGAAATTTTAAGACCCTTGAATTGGTTAAGAATGTCTCGGGGACAGTATAAGCAATGAGTCGGTAACGTCTTTCTTTCATCTACCTCTACAATTCTTCATTGTAACTGCCCGGATAGCTTGTTCCATTAAGTAAACCTTTGTCAACAGGTTTAGGGCTATTAAAGACCACATAAAACAATACAGCAACAAAAGAAGTTTTAGACAGTGGGTGAATGGTTGAGGATCTGCCAAGCTCCTTTAAGGAAAACACTGAAGAGCTTCTCTAAGCACATGATAGGCACACTGGCCGTACTCACTTACTTGAAAAAAAAATAAATTTTTTAACTCAACAGAAAACTAATCTATGATTACAATCACTTGAAAATATTTTATTTTGTTCCTTCCAAGCCCCGGATGAGTATTTTAAATTGAATATTAATTTTAAGATCATAATTATATTAACAATTTTTTCCATTACAATTTGGAAATCCAACAGAACCATACTTGAAGGTATGGTAATAGTTTGAAACATCTATAAAAGATTAGCTTTAAAATTAAGGGACTGGATTTAACATGAAGAAATTGCTTAAAAAGAAATCCTGATTGTAGAGTTGTAAATTGCATTCATTAAGATGAAAAAGAAAAAGCATGATTTCTTAGGAACCTAACTAATGAGTTCAAACACAAAGATTGTGAATTAATAGCTGACTAGGTTACCCAAGCAACAAAGTGTGCACAAAGGACAAGCTTACTACTAAAAGTGAATATGAAATAATGGCATGGACGGGTGCAAAAAGGGCCGGGAAGGAGAAAGTCAAGTGAGCTGAGACTCATAAGCAGTCTAAGAAGTGCTTTGAAACTCAAAATTTAAAAAATGGCAGGGAAAATAATGCATGTACAGCTAGAACCTAATGATAAAGAATGGAATACTAAGAATATAATAAATAATAAAAGAACTAGAGTAATGATGAATGGATACTAAGAAACTGAAATACTTAGAGCCTAATTTGTTTCCCATTTCTTCATTTGGTGACTGGAATGTTGTAAGATGGAACTTTATGCTTTAATAAGTTCAAGTCCTGCCGGGAATATAGCTCAGCAGCACAGCACCGGGCTGGCAAGCTTGAGGTCCTGAGTTTGATTCCCAGTACCCTCCCCTACAAAAAGACCCAAGTCCGGCCTGAGGTACATTACATCCTATGGGCATGAAAGAACTAGAAAATACATTTATTAGTTGAATTATTCTTAGGGATTGAAGAGGAATCATGAAAAGCAGGAAAGGCACTAGAAGATTGAAAATAGGGTAATATCGTAACTTTCAAAGCAGATTTTGAAAATTATACGGCTTGTATCCAAAATTCTACACAGAATTCAATAGAAGAGAGGCATTGGTCCGTGGGAATTTCAGGCAGTGTGGCAATTTTAGGGACCCTGTTCTCAGCCAGGACATGTTCTCTGCTCCCTCAAACACATGACATTGATAGCTCCGCCACCCTGCATCCATTGCCTCATTACTGGAAAAACAAATTTAAATTTTTAAAAATCCAAATTACCAACAAACTTCTGATCTATTTCTCAGGTATCACATAAGGCACATTGAAAATGGTTGAAACATTACAGCTTGGTCTATGTGAACTGAATCTTTCTTACCTTTGTTTATGAGAGGAGCGTCCTTTTTCTCTGTCTTTAATGAAACATCGGCATCGTTTCCATCCAAAACCTGAAGAACAAGCTCTTTATTTAACACAGTACAAAGCACAGGACATATTCCAGAGCTGTGCCCACCACACAGCGGGGCTGCAGCGCTCCTGGTAGCACAGCCAGGAACGCGTTTTGAAGGAAGAGAGGGGGACGCGTAGAAAACGGTACCTACACCTCACGGAGGAATGCACTGTCAACGTCCTGTTTACCACTGTCATTTCTCTAAAAGGATCATCACGTGCCTACCCATATTTGGACAGATATTCTTAAAACTGAGAGTTTGTACAGATGCAACAACATCCCCAACAGGGTTGAGGGTTTAATTACCAGGAGTAATTATAATGCCTCTGTCACTTTGAGCAGGATCCTGCCGCCCTGGGTTGCTGCAAAGCAGACACAGGAAAGGAGCTCGATGTCAGCTCAAGGGTGCCTGGGGAGGGCAGGCGGGAGTCAGCCTGGGGCCCCCACACAGGATGGGTGAGCACATGGGGCCGGGAAAGAGGAGTTCGCCCGGAGTGCTGGAACACAACCAGCTCTTCCTGTGACGGAATCTTAGGGCTGCCGCCGGAAAGAAGCTGCTGGGCCTCCACATGTTAGCTACAGGTCTAGAGGCCGCTGGTCCCTGGAGTGATGCTGTACATGTGTGATGGGGAGAGTGGAGACAGACAGTGGCATGACGAGGAGAGCTGGGGGATGGGAGTGTCATTCATAGGCATGTGCACCATCAGTTTGGAAATCCTCTAAGCTCTATTTTATAAAGCTCACTTAAGATTTGTTTTTCATCTTTGGAATACAGTTCTGTTTTGTTAGCTTTTAAAAAAATTTTTTGAGGGGATAACATCTCGGTTTGTAGTCCAGGCTGGCTTTGAACTCATTATGTAGCCCATGGTGGTCTCAAACTGGTCATAATTCTCCTGACTCAGCCTCTCAATTGCTAAGACTACAGGTGTGCACCACCATGTCCACCTGTAGTGTGGTTCTTTAGATGAGGAGGAGGGAAGGGGGAGAGGGACAGCACATCAATGTATGAATTATGTGTGTTCCCTTCAGGGAGAGAACCAGAATGTTCTCCTTATATATTTTGCAAATCTTTGAGAAAGGAGAGAAAATAGGCATAAGGCACACGTTCCTGCCAGCGTCTCCACTGAAGACCGCAGAGCTGAGTGCCCCATCTCTGATGCCGCGTGGGAGCAGCAGAGGTGTCCATTGTTTTGAAGCCTGTTGGGCATTACGCATCCGTTGCTTTTCCATCTAACCTGCTGACCAAGTATGACAAGGAGAGAGGTCGACCTATCTTTATTCCCTTTCCAGAAAACAAAGTTATATTTGAACACAGCAATACGGGAACTGCTCTGTCAGGTTAAGTGGAAACATATGTTGCTTAGCAATAAAATAATTTTGTAGCTAGCTTTCTGTCACTGCCATTTTTATTTCATCCAAACAGAAGTAAGGAAACTTACAGAGAGGCAACAATAAATAAACTTCTTTCAAGCTACTGTTACCCATTTCAAAAAATTTTATAGTGATTCTATGAGTGTATGCTCCAAGAGGCAATTGAAATACACACTTTTAAAGGTTTGCTTTGTAAAAATCTTGAAAGTGACTTAAAGATGTGTGCTTTATTTATTTCTGTTGTAATATAAAATTTAAATGTTTTTTCTGGTGTGTTAATATATTTAAAAAACCACATGACATTAAGTGTCTCCAGTTTTGGGCTGAATATTTTTTGACCAATTTAAGAAGAGCAAAGACTTTTCCACGACACTTAGAGGTAAACACAGATAAGCTTATGAGAAGAACTAGTTAATGGCTTCAGTTATAGTCACTTTGTTGCAACCATGATAATCCTACTCATGATGTGTTAATCTTTCTTCAGTAAGGATTTCTAGTGGTGAAATTGGGCTGATGGAAATACCCAAGTTTAACAAAAGTGACATTACTCCCTGCAGAGAACATCTGTTGTTAGTGTTATTAATGCAGCCTCATGAAATCAATTATTTTTGCATTCTACTGTTCAGTTCTCTCCTTTGAGCTCTGTCTTGCTAAGGCTGTTTTTATTATGATGATGTATGCCCCTCATCTCAAAGATGTTGAATGTACTGAGATTTACCATTTATATGGCGGGAGGAATGTCTTGCCTTTTTCTTTCTTGTCTTCTTTATTCTTCCAATTGAAAGTACAGACATGTTTAAAACATGTGTGGATAAATTCACTGCCTGCAGTATTTTCTTTTAAATAACACTGTGTAAATATCTAACTCCAGAGGATTCTGCCTTCTATTAAACTTATATCCTTGAGCATCTAAATGTTTTCAAGGCAAGACAAGATACACAGTTTTCTCTTGAAAAACATGGTATGTGTTTATCATGCAAAGCTCTTTCATATGCATTAATTCATCTCATCAGAGAAGTATTCTTCAGTCACTAAGGCTAACTATCACTTATGATCTGCAGTTTGGGGCATCTCTTTCCTAAGATTTTTACCTAAATAGTGAAACAGGTAACACCTCCCACACAGTAAGTGACATTATAGTTAAGTCTTATCATGACATTGAAGACACTTCAATCACAATTATGTTAACAAAGAGCAGGGTGAGAGATCTGTCTGTTCTCCAAGGGATGCAACAGATCTGCATAATATACCACATGCTCAGTTCTGTAAACTTTTTAAGAGAGTAAATCATAAATAAATTAGAGACAGGAGAAAAAGAATGTACTGCACAGCAGCTGTGTAACACCAATTTCAGTTAATTGTTGTTAAGAAAATTTAAAAACTGGATGATACCACTTTAGCGAGTTTTCTTTCCTTTCATTCTTCTGCCCTTCTGCCCTGATCCCAAGAGCATACTATTGTTCTCACCGACTCATAAAAGCTTCCAGATCAGCAAATGCCTGTGGGCCAAATTTAACAACCCTTTCCCATTCCAGATTTCTATAGTGAGTGCTGGATTCTAGGCCTCTGTCCTTCATTCATTAATTTATTTGATAAAATTGAGTTCCTAGTATGGGAGCTGTGGGAGGAAAGAGTCCCAAGTCTTTCCTTCATGGAGCTTATTTTCTAGTGAAGGGAAAAGATACTAAATGAGAAGGTACATCTGTAGCATAGTGTCAGTAAAGTTCTGTGAAGAAACAGAACACAGACAAGAAACTTTGACCCCTGCATGATCTGACCCAGTTGCTCCCTATTCTCACCGCATGTCCTCCACCTCGCCCCTCCAGACACATTCCCATTAACAAGCCAACCCACTCCTGTCTCGAAATCTGTGACTTACTGCATGTCATAGGCTTGCTTGCCCCCTGTCTTTTTCTAGGCTTTCTGCAAATATCCATTCCATGGGGCCGTTTCTGACCCCTCTGTCTACAATCACAATTCATGTCAGGTCAGCAGAAGCTCTGAGGCAAGGGCAAAGGCACTGAATCTGTTCTAAGAATGAAAGTCACTGGAGGACTCGGAGTGGGAGAATAACATCATACGATGAATAGTGAAGGTGGCAGACTCCAATTTTTAGATTATGGAGACCAAGAGAAACTGTAAGATCACTCACAGGGCTGATGCTATTGCCTTGTTAAGAGATATTCGTGAACTGATAGAGAGGTAGCTAAACACGGTAAGATAGGTCTTATGTGGAGGTTGATTCAGCAAAACTAATGGTGGGTTGAGTTCAGGGTATGAAAGGAGGGAGAAATTCTGGGTGAACCCCAGCTTTGGGCCTAAGGAACTGAGTGGTGGACTCTGCTGAGTTAAGGAAGCATGAGGCTGTCTCCTGGGATTCTCCCCTCCCTTGGTTTCTGTAGTCCTTTAAGTCTCAACTCTCCCTTGGCAATTTATTCTTTTTCTGTCCACTCTCAATTCATCAATGAATCTTAAGAGTTCAAGGGGCTAAAGTATCATCCTTTATGCAAGCAATTGCTTCATCAGCATCATCAGCCCCAACTTGCTTTGCTCCAGCTATTTCCAGTTGCTCTCGTGACTTTACTCAAGTATCTTGCTGAATCCTCAAATCTTCAGTCTTACAAAACTAAGGCAAGTCAGACTGCCCTTCACCTGTCCTCTTGCTATTTAGAACACCACCCAGGTTTCTATCTCAACACTTCTTTCGTTACTGAGCCTTCCATACCCCTTACCATGCTGTGCAATTTTTCCCCCAAATTTGTTGTCCTTGTATCTTTACTATTTTCGTGCAACACCATCCTACTTTTGCTTTGTCTTTAGTTTCTCCTTTTTTAAACCCAATCCAGGATCACAGTCTGATAGCTTCTAAACAGAACTTCCGTGATTAGATAGTCCTTTTCAAAAATGTCCAGAAGTTTCTGCTTACTTAGTATCTCTTTGGTATTCAAAACTTCTTTTCAGTGTGATTCTAAGTCATTTAGATATAATTTCAGTATTTCTTAATAAACATCCTGTGCTCTAGAATCTTCAGAATTCCCCAGAAGCACCACATATACCTTTATTTCAACATCTTTGGTCACATTTGCTCTTCTCTCTCTTCTCCCCTCCCCCTTCTCTCCCTTCCTCGTCTTCCCCTCCGTTCTTCTCCCCCCTCCTCCTCCGCTTCCTCTTCCTCTCCTTCTCCAGACATACTGATTTCTTAAACTGCATACCGTTTACTATTATGACTATTGTTGTAGGCCAAGCATTTTATGTGACCCATATAAGACTGCAACCCTGCAGCGGCCTGGATTTTTGCCATGACCCTTCAAAACTTGGTTGCATTTCCCCCAAACAAATTCAACCCTGCAAAACATTTCTGAAGATTGCATTGGGAAATGGAAGCAAAGATTACATATAACAAGAAAATTACAATTACCACAAAACATCCATTTTTTTAACTTTGTCGACTGGTGGCTGGATAGTCTCCATCGGTACAGTTTCCCCGCCTACCTTTCCAGCTGCAGCTATCTCCATCCCTCTCCATGTCTCTCTCCCTTTCCTCCACAGAGCATTCCTACTTTGTCAGTTTCCATTCTCCTGGGCTCACCAATAAAGGCTGGAGAACCACACAAAGACTTAGTTTCATTACACAAAAAGTTGTTTCCTTTTCATCATAAATCAATCATTCCACAAATCAATCATTCACAATTCGAGAATCCTGTAATCCCGTTCATTAATTCTCATAAAAACCTGAGAGCAGATGGTATTATTATCATTTCATATACAAGAAAACAGGAGATCAGAACTTGATGTAACTAAGTGGCTCTTAGGTCCGAATTTGAAGGCGAATCATTGTTGGCATACTGATTTTCTCGTCTCTGTAACATAATTCTACTCATGGTTGTGTAAAACTGTCCTCCAATTTCCTTGGGCTTTCAGGGGAGGGATCAGATACTTCATTATTTTGGCTGCTCCTCAAAATCTGAAACATCATACTGTTCAATAGGTTTGTCTTCAATAATTGGCTGCGGGTAGTTCACATGTTGATCATCCATATGTAGACTCATTATAAGTCACCCATGAGCTGTTCCTCTAGTTCAGGGACTGCTCCACACATTGTTCTTGTGTCTACAGCATCTGCTGGTGAGTTGATGAATGATACTGTGGAAGCTTAGTACAGATAATTTGTCTTACAAAGCCTTGGGGGCAAATCTGGTTTGTATCTCTGGAAAAGCACTGGCCATGAAATTTCTCCTAGTTTAAGCAACAATCACATCCCTTTGCAGGCTCATTAAGAAGCAGTGGTAGCGTCACCAAACAGGAAAGCTGACTGAGAGATGGTCTGTTTTTAAAAGTAAGACAACTTTAATTCTGAAATCATGTTATTGCGACATCTATTGCATGTTATTACAATATTCATGCAATTTCCTTTGAAAATTTGTTAGGAGTAAGAAAATGATGTGGGTTGGGGTGGATGCAGCTTATTGAGGAATTCACTGTGCAAATTATTTACCACTCTTTTACCTGTTTTTGGGTTACTTTTCACTCATTTTTGGGTCACATCATGTAACATGGAAGCTCAGAGTATGGTATTGTTTATTGATTTTGTTTTTGGCCACCATTAAGTGTAAAACTAGATGGTGGCAACTCAGTAGCTCTTCTGGATATTCCTTCAGGTTTTACAACATGCTATGGAGGCCCTGTCAGTCATCCTAGGAATTCAAAGCACATCAGTGTCTTCTCTGAGCTGGAACAAGAGTCTTTCAAAGCATGTCCCAAACAGCTAACCAGGTGTAAGTGGTAATGGGCTTAGCTCAGCATCAAACACAGAGTGAAAACTTTAAACCATTATTCTCATCATGACTGAGGTCCAACAACAAGCAATTAAGAAGAAAAAAATTAAACAGAGAAAGTGCCATTCACTTATTTCTTCATTCACATGTCATTCTTCGCCTCCAGAAAGCGCTATACTCCATCCCAGGCACTGGAGGTTATATGTTTAATAATAAATACCACAGATTCTATTGCCAAACTCTTCAAGCATTCCTGGCAGGGGTGATCTGGCCATCAAGTTTTTTTTTTAATGTTGAAAGACAGGAAAAATGAAATTAATCTATCAGTCTGCTCTTAAGGCCAGATACAAGGCAGGAGAGAGACAGAGATAGAGACAGAGACAGAGACACAAAGAGACAGAGACAGAAATGAGACAAAAGACCTCAAAATCAGTTTAATAAAAAAAGGTTGTGTGATTGCTGGTTCCTAAGTAGGCAGTTCTAACTCAACCTTACATAACTACATCACACTATAGATACTCCATGTTTTAGCAATCCGAGTTTTTCTTACAGGCAAAATAGCAACTGTAAACATAATTATCATGAAACCTGAAAAATTAGCACAGATCAGTATGTAATAAAAATATAAACGTTTCATACTAGAATTCAAAAGTCTACACAATGTCAATTTGAGTATGTATTCCACCAAGGTGCATATGTGTGATAAAAAGTTAATGCTATCCCCCTTCCTTCCCATCATCTCCTCTTCCTCTTTATTTACAGAGGTTTGTTTGCATTTTATCCTTTTCTGTTTTCAAAAACAAACAAACAAACAAAAACAAAGTCAGCTTGATTTGAGTCTCAACATATTATTGCTACTCAATTTCTCAGACTTGGATTTTCCAAAATTAAGCCTTCTTTAAACTCGTCATTGGCTTCCCCAGCCATCTGTTGTGGTCTGGCAGTCTGACTTTCCCACTGCCTGTCCAGACGGATTCCCTCAGATATTTATTCTGTGAAGCTGCTTCTCAGATCTCATCTTAGGATATAACTTGAGTGGACAGCTTACCTCCCTTTGATAGAATTTTTGGTTCTCAGTTCCAACGTCATTTCAATTTTTATTGTTTCTGTTAAGCATGCTGCTGTGACAGCTGACCAGATCTCATCACTTGAGGGTACTGCTAATACCAGTTCCTGTCCCAGTTCTGGGGTGGTATGGAACCCATATGCCAGATTTTGTCTGCGGTAAAGTTGAACTGCCAACTAAATACACAACTGTGAACAGAAGTTTTAAATGAAGCCAGATAAGTCCTTAATTACAACAGGGTTGCACAGGGTGCTGCTCCGGCAGCATCTACCCAGACACAGACTCCCCTGACAGAAGCTGGCATAACTGTAAGAAATGGCTTGAAATAATTTTTACTTCCTTCCTACCTAGGATTAACTGGGACAGATCCTAGCTTTACCCATGAGCTGGAAACTCGTGAGGCAGAAAATAAGTCAGAATATCAAGGATTCATTAAAAGAGAGGACAGAACATGTATTTTGAGCCTGGAAGATATAATAGGATTTTCTAGAGACTGGAAGTAAGGCAGCACTAACTCATGGGAGGGCTGGAGATAAGGCTAGGACTCCAGTCATATTCCTAAAGATACAATCTTCAACAGAGAAAAAGGACTTTTCTGGGACCCAGAAATTCGTAGAGATCCTGGAAAGAAAAACTGATGAGATTTTAACGCTAGATAACTAGAAGAGCTGGATGTTGAGGAGAAAAGCAGTACATTGTATGTATCAAATTTAGGATGTGTGAAAAACAGACAAAGGGGAATTAATTTAATCTGGGCATGAGACTGATAATAGATTAGTCTTTTTTTAATTAAACATATTATTTTGGCATTTATTTATGGGTTATTGTGTAGTAATTTAATATAATGTATACTGACCAAGTCAAGGTAATTGGCACTTCTATGCCCTCAAATATCATCATTCCTGTGTGTTGGGAACATTCAAATTCTTCTCCTTTCATTGTTTTTGAAAGTGTAACAAATTGCTGTAGAACACAATTCCCATACTGCTACTGCATTATACAAATTGCAGAACGCCTTACCCCCTGGATGTTTTGGTACCTGTTATCCACCCTTTCACTACCTACCCCCTTTCCTGGGCTCTGGTGACTCTATTCCCCTCTCTGCTTCGATGTGATCAACTCTCTGAGCTTCCACAAATGAGTTGAGAACATGCAGTATTTGTCATCTGGGCCTAATTTATTTCACCTAACATAGCCTTCTCCAAGTCCCCCCATGTAGCTGCAAATGATAGAATCTCATCCCTCTATGCCTGAATAATATTTCACTGTGTAAATACAGCACATTTTCAGGTGGGTTGTTTTTCTACAAGTGATTTAAGAATCATGGCTGGAGATACCCATCTCCAAGGAAGCCTGTCTAAACCAAAATATTTAATATTAATCTATTCAGTGTATGCATACGTCATGAAATCCTCACATCTGAGTCAAGTATCCTTGTGGACTTTGGCTAATCCAAGCAGTGGAAGGGCTGCTTCCCTTCTGATATAGTAGACACTGACGGAGGCAGAAGACAAAGGGAGAAACCCTAGTGAGAACTAGTCAAAGAAGTGGGAGCTGAGGTCCAGCAGCTGGGGTTCAAGGCAATCATTTTCTAGGAACTTAAAAATTTTTTCTCATCTGTAAAATAAGGATGAAGAGGGTACTGACCTCTCAGGTTATTAAAAGGATTAGATTAGATAATGCATGGGAAGTACAATGCCTGAATTTCATTATGGCCATGCAGAAAGAATTACTAATTCCACTAAATCACACATGCACACTCACAGACACCCCAGAATTTCATAAAAACTTGTTTCTAGTCATAGATAATGAATTTGGATGGCAATCATTGCCCCGAAATGCCTGACAGAACAGTAGCTGTGCTAATAAGATTGTGAAAAATAATGAAAGAGGTCTGCTGAAGTGCAGATGGAGAGTTCCACACTGAATGCTCCAAAGGTCCAACTGGGATGCTAACTAGGCATTTTGAAGAGAATTAAGATTTTTTTTTCAAAATTCCTTATTATTTTCATGATACTTTTTTTTAATCTTCAGAAAATGCCTAAAGTTTTAACTAAATCCCAGCTGCAAATTTCCACAGTTTCAAATAATGTGCAAGGTCTTACCAAGAACATTCTCATTGCATGGACTTTGAAAATGAGTGACCTGCACATGCTAAAAAGTTAAGCATAAATTAATAACAAAAGGAAAAATGCCATGCAGGTGACAGCAACAGTCTACATTACCAGAAGCAACTGGAGTCCAACACCACATGAGTGATTCAGGAACACATTAAATGTGACATGCAATGTAGAACAAGGAGACAGGAATTAAAAATAATTAGGAAATAAAGATTATTCCACCAGGAAAAGCAGAAATTGAAGGAGAATGTGGTTTTTAGAAGTAGTTTCCATGGACATTGGCCCTTGGAATAAAAGTAACAAGGAGAATATTCACTCAAGAATTAGGGGGAAGGGAGGATGAAGACGTTAGGAAGACGAATCTAACCATTTTAAGACTGAGCCATGGCAGTGAGGTGCTTTTAGAGAATAAATGATCACATAACTGAAATAATCAGTAGTGGTGAGATTTAATATAAATCTGAAAAATGCTATCACTTCACTTGAAGTCACCAAGCTGCCAGAGAACTAAAGAGAGATTGTTTCAGTTTATATTTAGATGTCCTTGAAGGTGGGGTTTTGGAAGGTGACTTGATTAGGGGGCCTTGTAGCTGGCTTGCTGTTAGGAGATGGCATTGGTCAGATGAGATGGGTCACTGGGGTGTGGCCTGCGCAAGTTCCTTTCCTTTCCTGGCTCCACCCTTCACTCTCTCTACTTCCCAACTACAGGAGCAGCTTCTCCCCTCCTGTGCTTCTCTGCTACAGTGTTCTGCCTTGAGCCAGCAGACTGTAGACTGAAATCTCCACAAACTGTGAGCCAAAATAAATCTCTCCTCTTTTAAGTTTTGGGTACTGGTACTGTGTCCCAGTGATAAGAAAAGAGACTGACAGAGTTATTGCCCAAAAGAAGAGGGGGAAATTAAATGTTTTAATGTAAGAAAAAATAATTCCTTCCATAGGCAGACTGGTAGGACATAATTAACATGGAAAAAGGAAAAATGTGCCAGGGGGAATGGAGTTGTTCTCTAGACAACATGAAACTGATAGTCACAGGACGCAGGCAGGTAAGAGGCCAGGGTTACCCATGCCAGTGCCCTTTCAGTGTCATAGCTGCACTGGTAGCAGCATCTCTAGCATCCCTTTTGGGGCATGGACACAGGAAGCTCTCTTAGCTGAAAGCCTACTAAAAACTGAGCAGCGGTAGAAAGCTTCCCCAGCAAGCCTGAATATCTGGGTTCAAACTCCAGCACTGCCAAAAGAAAAAGACATTCAGATAGGGAGCCCAGCAGCGACTGTGTTTGCAACAGGCCAACCACGCTGACTGCCGTAAGGAGAGAACACGCAGCGAAGAGGTCAGTGTGGCACATCCAGGTGAACTGATGTTGAGATCAACTTTTAAATGACTGAACTGTCCTTATATCACTGTGCAACAGTTTCATGAGCTGAGATAATGTGAAATGATCCCTGTGAGATGGCCTTTCTTTGGTGTACTGAATATACCATATTTCTGAGTCTATGACCCCTGAAAATAAAGACTTGAGTCCCATATTTACTAAGTTCACCAAAATAATAAACACCATGTGAGGCAAAGGTGGTAGAAGGAAGGTACCTTGTGCTATAGCTTCTCAGACCACTATTAAGGCTGAGTGCCTTCTACTGTTAGGAGGTAGGAGGTACAAGGTCAGAATGAAACACACACAATAAACAAAAGATGACAGAATGAGCACGAGAGTTAAGCAATTTTTTTTATATTTCTGAGTTTAAGAAAGTATAGGCAAATATTGATGGCTAGTTTTTTCTTAGTTGAATTATTGCAAATACAGCCAGAGAAATTAATGTGCATCTGAGGAATGCACAGTCATCCAAATTAGTTAGATGCTATGCATTTGAAAACAGACGTGCCCTTAAGATGACAGGGACACAAGTAAATCATATATCACACAAATACCCACAAGTAACACAAGAACTTGAGAAATATTACATAAAAAGGCAACAATATTTTTAAAACACATTAAGAAAAAGCACTTGCTAAAAGCTCTATGCAAATCTTAAAGACATGACAAAGTAATGTCTACCTGAAAAATGCAAATGATTTTGGCTTTGCAAAGTAAGTGATGACTACTAACACTCACAGGACTGGCTGCCTCATGTGTTGGTTTAAACAGCGTGAGGTAGACTTATTTACAACACTAGCTGCTCTTTTGTCTACCTTGCTACCCTGCCTTTGACTTTTGACCTTTTTCCTTTAGAAGGTAAAGTGTGTGCCATGTACAGGATATGTCTAATATCCTCAATGACTGTACATGTTAAATGTCATAAACATAAATTTAAATTAATATCAACAAGAATGGAAAGGGGGAAAAGGGAATTACAGGAGGAAAGGTGAGTAGAGGGAAGGGGGTTAAAAGAAAATAAAAAAATTGCATCATGTACATGTACCAACTCCTCAAGACGATTGCTCTGCAAACAAGTCATAGAAAATAGAAGAATATAAAAAGGAAAATACTTTGGTGTTTACTTTCTAAGCATCCTGAATTTAGTTGTTCACATTGTTAATACTAAGCCCTTTTCTGTTCTCATTCATAAATCACTTCTAGTCTTTTTCAGCACTCTTTCAGATGGTTTCTTGAAACAATGACAGTTTACAGATAAAATGATGTGATGCCTGGAGCAGCAGGAGGGGCTGGGGAAATGCTTGAAACAAGATAGGTCATGAGCTGGCCACTGGTGGAGTTGAAGAATGGGTACACAGGAGCTCATTATACTGCTTGAAATTTCCCTTAAATACTTTTTTAAAACCCTCATTATATCTGTATGGTGTACATTATGACAATGATACACTATTGAATTGTATATAATTGATCCACTTAGAAAAAACTAATATGTTCATCATTAGCTTTACTATGACTTAGACCTAATCCATAGTTCAAGTATTTTGAAGCACCTTACCTAATGACATGTAAAATGAGACTGAGCCCTTTTCTAAATGATTTTACTTCTATTATAGTGTCAAAAATTACTACCCAGATCACCATAGCTATTATTTAGGTTCAAGGTTAGTTGTAAGGTTCTTGGCAATTAAGGTAAAAAGAGAGCTATAATAGTATAATTGGCACTCTAAGAAAAGAAAATACCTAACAGATTTTTCCCTGACATTAAATTCTAGTGTTTAAATGAACTTTTAATAATTTTATTGTGATACAAAGCATAATACATGACCTCACGGTCAATGTATTTAACAGATTCAGAGATGAAGGGTTCCTCATATTGTCACTCCTGGAGCCAGTTTTTTCTGAGCACAAGCGCTTTTTACAATTGGCTCAGTGAAGCCAGTGACTCTATGCTAATTAAGACATGTAGCTCTTTGATAGCAACTATTAGGCGAGAATCAGGACACATTACCTAAAGGTGTGAAAGAAAAGCATACCCGTTTCTTGAGCAGATCTAGACTGTGGAAATCAACAGTGATCAAATGAAATGACTTGCACTGTTTTGCAAAGGTGTGCACGAATTATTGTCCATATACCAAATAAAAAATGACTCATGAGGATATGTATATTGTTCTTCAGACTTATGTAGCTTTTGGCAGGGTGGATATGATATACATGTCAAAATACCAGAGGGTTTTCTCTGATTATATAGTTATTAGTCAATGGAGGCTAGATATAAATCTTGTAGTGTATCTATTATTATATGGAATTTCTGTAATCACTTTTGACATTGAAAATGTATTTTCCTACTTGAAAAGGTGAAAAACACTGGAATGAAAAACTTATGATAAAGACAAGTTGCTGTTATTGCTTGTATCTAGGCATCCCCTGCAAAGCCTCTTGTGCTCAGAAGCAGCTTTTCAGCGGTATCTAGATGTAGGTCAGTGGTGGCAAACAAATGACACATGTGGTATTGTGTTTTTCCTTTAAGACAAAAGTGTTAATGCATGAGTTGTTTTTTCTAAACTAAATCCTCAGTATTCAGGTTTAGTTGCAGTGTTGGCACCTTGAGATAACTAAGTGGGTCTTATGTTGCAGTTTGGGCAGTCGTCTCCAAAAGGTTCACCATCACTGATCTAGGGTGTGTGAATATGCATTAAGGGGGGTGTGATAACTAAATGGGTTCAGCATAAGTCTGGGTGTGAATAATGAAGACCCACCCTGGGTTTGCATGGCACCATCCAATAGGCTTGTAACCTGGATAAGACAAAAATCCAAAAGGCTTGCTGGTTGTTCCTTCCGGCTTGACATGCTGTAGACTGTACTTTTGTCTGCCGTGTCCCTCTGCCATGCTGCCTGGCTGCCCTGCCTTGGAGCCATCTGATTATGGACTGATCTCTACAAACTGAGCTAAGTAAATCTTTCCTCCTTTAACTTTGGGTGTCGGGTATTTTATCTCAGTAATGAGAGAAGTAACAGAGATAGTCCCCTGAGCTGGAATGGCTGCTTGGAGATGCTGAGGTGTGTGTGTGTGTGTGTGTGTGTCGGGGGGGGGGGATTTCTTATTAATATCTGAGTCTTCATCAACTGGTCCAGAGTAAATGCCAAACGTACGTTTGTTAAGTGAAATGAATTTATAGAAGGCACTGTGCGAAAATCCAAAGAAATTAAAAGGTGTAGATATGGGAAACTATAAACATACTACTTTAAAAAAACAGTCCTTTTATTGGGAACCTTTTCTTCAGGAAATGGGAAAGTTGTTTCAGATAGAGAAGAACCTTCTGAGAAAAGCAAAGTTGTGACAAAAATAATTCTTTATGAAGAACAAAAAGTTCATTAATTGTTTGTATTAGTAGAACTAAACTGTGACAGAAAAGGTAAAATAGTAGCTGAGGGCTGGGGGTATACCTTAGCAGGTATAAGAGTGTGCCTGGCAAGTGTGAGGTCATGAGTTTGATACCTGGTACAAAAAAAAAAGTAGCTGATTCTAGGCCTATCTTTATCGAGCTTTTCAAGCATAGGATAAAATTTACTTGGAGCATATGGGTCTTCCTAATTCCATGAAATCAGGCTAATTTTAAAACTAGTGATATTTCTTGCACTTCCTCTGTCTGGCAGTGGTAATATCTAGTACATTTATTGGGTAGAAAATTAGAAATTTGCTGTAAATAATCTTCAAGTAATCCAAATTTGTTTCAACTGTAGATTAGAACCTGATGAGATGAATGTTGCCAGTGCTTTAAAGACTATCGCAGTTTCATGATTGGTCCACCTCACTTCCAGAGTTTCGTATAGAACATCTTCCAAAGTGAAACTAGCTTACTCTTCCAAGAGTTGGTGATGCTGCTTGCTTCTACTTCATCTTGCTTTTGCTAATTAATGTGTTCAGATCTGGTTTTTATCCTCTTCACTCCTGCAATTGTTCCAAGATCATTCCCATTACTGTGAAGTCATTAAGTCAAAGAATGTGGCCTTTGCTTGGTTGAGCAGCCTCTCTAGACAATGGTATCATGGATCACCACTCTTTGAATCACCTTTTCCCCTCTTGGTTTTAATGATAACAAATTCCTGCTTTATCCCCTTTCTGTGTAGGCAATTCCTCCCCAATTCTCTGTGAACACCTATACTGCAACCTTGAGCTTTCTTGAGCTTTCTGACTAGTCCTTTCCTTCTTATTTTTCAACCTATTCATAATCAGATAAACAAGTTTCCCACAAGTTTGTATCCTATTTAACCCTCAATTCTGAAATCCAGATTCACATATGAAACTTCTTATCTTACTCATCCTCATGAATCTCAAACTCTGCGAGCTGGACTATCGCCTCTCCATGGCCAGCACTCTCCAGGATTCTATTTCAATAGTTATAATATTTTACCTTTCACCATTCTACCAAGTGAAAGTATTCAAAACTTTGTGTTCATTCTTACCAATCCCTCTGCTTCACCCTCTGGATCCAATATATCACCTAGACAGGGCAGTGTGGCCAACTCTCCACCATCGTCCTAAGCCACACTAGCAGGATTTCTCTATTGGACCATTTTAATAGTCACCAACTGTTCAACACATATGGTTGCATGATAAGCATGACTACTAAGCAAAATACCATGCAATAACTCCCCAAGGAGTACTCCTAAACACCTCCAGCTGTTGCATCCTGGTATTGGAGTTACTAAAGCAAATAAGATATTGGCAAGCGCTGGATACAGCAATGCTTTACTTACAACGGAAGAAAGCAAAATCGGCTTTTGTAGTGTGCAACACTCCCCACAGCAGTAGGATCCTTAGGTAGCCAACACAGAGAAACTATCTATATCTTTCTCTCATCACAGTAGAAACACCTCTCCTCCCCAAAGAGGCTAAATGTAGTAGCGGTGTTTACCAAATCCACGTAACACATACAATTAAGCTGAGCAAAGATGCATATATTAGGTTTGTTACAAAGAAAACTATTCCCATGCAATTAAATAAGCCCAGCACAGTCCTCATGGGTTCTTTATTTCTTGGTATAAAAGTGTCCCAGACACAAGATTAATTCTTATGTGGTCAAGTAGGGATCAAAAGACTTTTTCTCAACAACTCTGCTTTCTACTAACCATTCTTCCCAACTCAGAAACAGCAATCTTTGTTAAAGGAATATGTGATTGCTCTAGTCCCCTGCATGAAGCCCTCCAATGGGGGTTCCTGCTGCTCTTAGGATAGATATGAAACTTTTTCTTAGTGTCAGTAGGACCTGGATGGTGTGGTCCACTTTCCCCATATCTCACAACAACCCTCTTTCAATCTCTCTGTCCTGCTGCTGCTCTCTTACTACTTTGTATTCATTCTTCTCTTGCTCTTTAGCAAATGCTGCTCCCATTCTTTGGAAATGTTGTTCTTCTGTTACCAAGTTAATCCTTGTCTTGGTTACTTTTCTCTTGTTGTTGAGACAAAATACCTGATGTTCAAAATGAATGAAGGAAAGGTTTATTTAGCTCATGGTTTGTGGAGGTTTCAGTCTATATTCAGCAGCTCCAAGGCAGGGTGGCATGACTGAGGGGCAGCCATTCAAGGTGCCTGAGACAGGTGCCAAAAGCAACAAGAGCAAAAGGGCAAAAAGTGGGAGCAAACTGCTTTCCTTCCCTTATATTGTATGCAAGCTACTCACCCCAGGGTGGGCACAGCACTCACAGTGCAAATTCCAGCACTAGACAATGAACCAATGACAAACTCAAGATTCAGTCATCTCCAAAAGGCCCATCCCCCCATGATGACATGAAGCTTTGGGGGCATATCTAAACACAAACTGTACAATGCTACAAGTTTAAAGATCATTGTTATTCCTAGAAAAATGTCCCTGTACTATCAGACACAAATTCCCCATTATAAATATCTATACTATTCTGTAATGAAAATTATCAAAATAGCCAGGCACAGTGGTGCATGCCTGTGGTCCCACCTACTCAGTAGTCAGGGGATTCTGTGAGCCCAAGACATCAAAGACAGCAGGGAAGCATAATGAGACTCCAGCTCAGAAACAAACAACTGCCATAGTTGCAGTTATATTTTCATGTACAATTACTAGATTGTCTGTCTCTATGTGTAGACTGTAAGTTTAACGAGGTCAGGAACAAGCAGTACATTGGTTCACAAACCTAACATTTTTCTATGATTTTGGTACCATAGTTCACAAACTTAATTCTATAATTCTAGTCATAGAATATTCCATAATTCTGTCTGCAAGTGAATTGCATACATGGTACATATCCATCTGCAATTTGG